>OX465097.1:69213400-69474458 GCA_949987625.1 Chalcis sispes | reverse complement strand
GCCCATCGGGCCCTCAATCGTCCCCATATCTCTCTCTCTCTCTCTCTCTCTAGCTCACTCCTCTCGTTTCGATCAACGTTTACGCTCTCGCATGTGCGCGCTTTCTCATGTGCACGAGCACGCGCGTTCTCATATATTATATATATGTATATACCTTTGCGCTTTGCCAGATGCGCGAAAATCACGAATAACGCTACAGCAGCAGCAGCAATATGTACCTGATTTTTTTTTTTTTTTTTTTTTTTGACAACAAGTTGCTTTCTACGATCGTCGTCGTTGCTGGTGCACGCGCGCGCACCTTCGTTCTCGTAAGCGTGCTATTAAATTATTTCGACGATCTTTTTACAATTACGTTGTTTATTACTCTAATAAGGCTTTTTAAGTCGGTTATACGTTTATTGCGACGATTGCTTCTATTCTATTAGAAATTAACGAATACTTGTTACTTGTTGTCTTTTTCAATTTATTATACATGGTTATGATTTTTCATTCAAACGTTTATTGTACTAAATTTATCGACTCGATCTATACATATGAACAGTATCGGTTTAAAATGAAATGAAAATAAAATTAAATGATACAACGAGCGAGAATAACGTCTATTTTTAATTTCTCAAAGGCGGCGAAATCGACACTTCAAAGGAAAACGCAAATCTAAATGACTCGCAGAAAGAGCGAGCGCACAATGTTTCTAGTACTATAATAGAATCGAAGAATGGCGGTGCGAAATGGGCGTTGAATGTCTATGCGGGAATACTCAAGCCGCCCAATATTCCATAGCTTTGGAGCGAGAGTTTCTAAATGGCGACAAGTGCAGGCATTGTACTATAAGCTCGTGGCGCCTTTTGTTTTTTTTTTTTTTTCAAATTATCAACTTAATTTATTATACTTATTTAAGTATCGATAATAATTTTTATTTTTGTTGTATATTTTATGTTTTGTATAGTTTTATATGGTCAATTTATAATTTATTTATTTCCTTAATTATCATTATTTAATCGGTTAGATTATGAAATATATTTTTACTTTAAAGCAATATATTAATATAATCCATTTTAATAATCATCAAATGACCAGCAAACGCGACACCGATAAATTTAACGAACCACCTTTCAAAAGTAAATAATCTTAACTCGAAATCCAATCAATCAGCGATGCTTGACTTTTCGCTTATCGTTAAACAAAACGATAAAGTCAAGCTATGCCATCTGCGTTTGCTAAAATCTCATCTGCGACAATATTTTCGATAAACAGAGTAATCCAGTTGAAGCTACACTTTTTCGGCTACCCTTTCTTCTGTCGCATGCACGAAGGTTTTATGACTCTCGGAACATGGACGTACTTTCATAAGGTGAAAATTCGCGCGAGGCTTTCGATCTCCGCCCTATGGATTTCAAGTGCAAATATTTTCGCGCGCGCGGAAATCCTTTATACCAATAGACGCGAGAAATTTAACGTAGGTTTGCTTGCGCTCCTTCGGTAGACCGACGTGTGTTTATGCGGGAGACAGAGACAGAGAGAGAGAGAGAGAGAGGGACGGAGAGTGATTCTATTGCAACGCGTACTTGACTTTTGTCACGTGGATTTTGAAGGGATTTCGTATACGCTAAAGTGACTTTTGTTGAAAGTCAAATGGATTATTTTAAGTTTGATTTTAAGTTGTTTATTTCTTTAATTATGCCGGTAAGATAATTTTCGCTGAAAATTTGACGAAACTTTTATTTTCTGAAAACTTTTCCTCATTATCTCGCATCTTACTATTTCATTTAGTCTTATATTAAATAAAGCTTAAATATTCATTAAAAAATAATTATAAAAAATTATTCGATGTACCGAAGTTTTGTTATTTTTAAAATAGTTGTAATTATTTGTTCTTAAAGATTATTTATCTTTCAAATAAATGAGGCGTGTATAAAATATTAACGTTCTCTCAATGATTCCATTAAATCTATAACTTTACCTCTTAATACGCAACAAGTGAAAATATAACGCTTACTTATTTTAACAACGTGTGCGTGTATACATATTTATTGATAAAATTGCCGCCGTCAATTACACGAGTACCAATATCACCGCGTGCGTCGTCGAAAGAAAGATATTTTAACGCATATATGCAATAAATACTCTCTCTCTCTCTCTCTCTCTCTCTCTCTCTCTCTCTCTCTCTTTCTTCATTCTCTCTTTCTGTCCTTCGCAACTACGCTCGGTTTTTGACACAACACGTGAGCTAGAAAAGAGAAAAGTTTGTCGGCGATTTGGCCGAAATCCAGAAACGTGGAGCCATCGGGCCAGGATTACCGATAAATAACTCGGACGTATGCGGTTTTACGCCTCCGTGTGTTATTTTCTATACAACGCGTCGATAAAAGACTCAAATTGGTAATATTATACGATTAACCCTCGCAAAGTTAAAGAATTATCGAACGCGCGATATTCGATAAATTTTTACTTGAGATCGACTTATGAATTTACGGCTGGCGTATTTTAAATTGAAATTGTATTGTTTTTATTTTTAAGATAAACTAAAGGGAATAATTGCTAATCGTTTACATACCCATATTCTATTACTACCGGAATGTGCCAGTATGCTAGTGTAAGCAAAATATTATTTTATACAATTATCATTAATTATTTATCATTAATAATGATGAAGATGTTTATACGCAGTAAAGTTAGTTTTTAATTTTCGTATGCAAATTTTCATTGATATAAAATAAAATACATTCAATTTATAAACAAAAATTTTACTTCATTTTATATATTTTATCGTTTAAATATTCTTGTTTTTAAGAGAAAAATAAAAATTATATATATATATATATATTGGAATTAATATATTTGAAAAATTAAAATTAACGACGACGCTCGGCGCGAAGCTTTATGGAAAAGGGGTTAAGCGAAAAAGAGAAAGTACGAGGTAAGCCATAAACGTCGCAAGATGCAATAGAGAAATATATACGCGAATTTATGCGAGACTCTCAGACTGTCACAATAAACACGCGTCTGCAATTTCGTTTAATCGATTACGCGCGTATATGCCGACACCTTGATTTAACCTTGTTTTTTTTTTTTTTTTTTTTTTTTCTTTTTTTTTTTTTTTTTTTTTTTTGTCATCTTGCGGTATTGATAATCCTTCGTATAATTCTCGCGTTAATGTATTCGACATTAAATTTTTATCCACTTTGCTCTTAAATGTCAAAAAAAAAAAAAAATAAATAAATAAATAAAAGAAAAGAAAGAAGTTTATCGCCGTATAGTATCGCGTTAACGTATATTCTTAGGTCAAATATTCTCGAGCGAATGAAAAAAAATCACCGCCGCAGACTCTTTCGTACGATACACAATTCATTATTTCATATTTTCACATTATATTTATAGAAAACTTTCACTTATACTATACTCCGCGTACGCGTACGTACACATGCGTACAATACACATAACTCTCGCAAAGCATCAGCTTCCGAAGGAAGCTTTCGAAAATCGTCGATATTACGCGGCGATCTTTTCTCTCTCTCTCTCTCTTTCTTCGCTCCGCCTCGTACGGGCGAGTATCTTCCTCCCTTTGTTAATCCATCGAGGAGTTTTCGAAGCATAGGTTCGTCATCGTGTATACATCGGCGACGCGCGGCCAGGAATTTCTTTATACGCTCGGCTCGGTTTTAATCCTATTTTTGGCGCGCGCCCACCGTAACTCATCGCCGATTTTTCTTCCCTTCTTTTCTCGACCGCGTATACGTAGCACGTATACGTATAACCCGACGTCGTTTAACTTTTCGCTCTACTCGCGCGCCTCTATAACGCGCATTTAGCATCGGAAATTTTCGGCCGGGATATGTGGGTTAACGTGATTGTTTGGGAGAATACTTTTTTTTTTTTTATGCTTTATTTTTTATTTTTTCTTTTTTGATGAACGAAGGTGAGGTTGATTCGAATAAAGCTTAATGGCTTTTCTTGTAATAACGGTTGAGAGCTTATAGTTTTTTTTTTATATTAAAACGATGTTGATCTATGAAAAGAAGAAAGATTTATTTGTTTATGTTTATAAAGAAATATTAAAATAATTAATCTATACATAAAAATTATTACAAATACTGGGTGAAATAAAATTCTAAGGTTATCACATTTTTTAAATAAACAAGTAAGTATAAGTACAAAATGTATATTAAAATTAGAGTATGATATGTAAAATAATATAAGTTTAAGTTATAAATTTTCCTTTAATAAGTAAACTTATTAAATTTCGTTTCTTTTTTAAAAAAAATGAGCTTGAAAACGATCAATATCGATTAAAAAAATAATTGCTAAAAATGTTATAAAATTAAAAAAAAAAATTTAATTCCAAGTAAAGATAAAAAAAAATAAACAAAAAAAGAAAAAAGAAAAAAAAAAAAAAAATCCCATAATATTCGTAAATTTAGTTATCCAAGTATGCTTGACGCGCGATTCGACTTTATTTGACTTTTTACTTCATTCTTTGGTATTTCCAAGTGACAGCTTGACTGTTGCTTCGTCTTGTTTTCGCGCGATACGTCTTACGAGCCTTTCTTTTCTTTTGTACTTCCCTCCCCTTGCTTGCGCGCCCGGGCGCTTGCATCTCTCAGACTAGACGCGTCTCTACGCGCGCTCGAAAGAAACGAGACAACGAGATGGAGTCGCTTATTTTTTTTTTTTTTTTTTTTCTTTTCTTTTTTCATTTACTATTTTTCGCATTTTACCCTTATATTATTGTGCTTTATAATTTTTCGTTAAGGTACGTTAAAATTCGTGTTATATATATAGATATATAGCCTGCGTATTTTTTTTATTTATTTTTAACTTCAAAATTTCAAGTACCTTAATTTAATTTACTACAATAATTAAATATTTTTACCATAGACGTATATAATTTTGTTTATTTTATTTATATCGTTATCTAAGATGACAAAATTGCAAAATAAAAGCAAATCCATCGTTAAATAAAGCAATTGTTAATATTAAAATTTATTAAATATCGCGAATGCGATATTTTCAAATTAAAAACAACTAAATTTTTACGAATCTTTACATTAAAATCTTCCTCGATCCATTCGATCGCCGTCGTCGTTTCTCTATCTCAGCCCATCCTCTCTTCCTCTCTTTCTCTCTCCGTCCCTAGCCATAACGTTTCTCTCGGCACGCGTGGGAGGGGTCCGCGCCGCATAAAAGAATTGCTTGCTGGTGGCGGTGTCTCTCTTGGGTGGGGGAAAAGAGAGCGAGAGAAAGAAGAAGTGCCGTACTCTCCTCCTTACTCCCTCGTTCTTACTCTCTCTCTCTCTCTCTGTCTCTCTTTTTCTCTCTCTTTCTCTCTCTTTCTCTCTCTTTCGATGTCTTTCTTCTTCTCTTTGGTGTACCGAAGACTCTGGTTAGAGAAAGAGGAAGCGACGATAAAGGAAGAGAGGGAAAAGACGAAGAAGAGCGAAGGAGGCGGGGCCCCTTCTCCGACGATATCTTCGAGCCGTGCGCGGCCGATTCCTTCAGATGAGTCTCACCCTCCGGAGTGGACACACGATATCTCGAACTTTGAAAATCAATCGAATTCGAGAGACGCACCGAGATAATCCGCGCTTCGCGTTTATTGACACTTTTTGCCTTGACTATTTTTTTTTGTTATCGACGATCAAAGTGCCTTTACCAAATTTCCGAGTGAGCCAGTCGAGCTGTGACTACTTGTTGAAAAAATAGCCAATCGCAAATGGCATCTTGTTTCGCGACGAGACTTTGTTGAGCTGTGTCGAGCTGTCGAGCTTGCGCGATTCGCGAAGTGTTAAATTCAGCTTTTAACGAAGCACGTCGAAGCTAAACAGTGTAAGAAATAATAAAGCAAAGATGCAGGTACAACAGGCCGAAAGCTACACTTTTTATTCGTTGAACGACAGCTCGGGCATACCTAACAGCGCCGGTAGCTCGGCGAGCAATTCGCCGGATCATTACGGCGACAGCCGATTTTCACCAAGCACTCATCTCATGGATCTCAGCTCGCCGGTCTCCGATATGCATCCGCATCATCCGAACCATCATCACGCCAGATTGCCCAGCTTCCAATCGCCGATTCATCAGCACGCGATGCTCCAGCATCATCAGATCTATCAGCCGTACATCTACGATAATCTCGACGAGAGCAAGATTATTACCAAGTATTATCATCAAACTATCACCGATGCCAACATCGACAGGTACGAAAGCAGAAGACTAGAGGACCAATCGTCCCCTGGATTCTTGTCCGATCATAGCAGAGATCACGAGCAGGTCCTCTACATCGGCGACGCTTCCTCGCCTCATCAGCAGCTATACTCGCCGAACGACGAAGTCATCAATGCGAGAATTCCATCGGCCTCCTATACCGTAAGCGACGTTCTCAAGTACAAAACCGAACCGGAAGAATATAAGAGCGTCCAAACACAGCAGCAGCAGCAGCAGCAGCAGCAACAACAGCAACAACAGCAACAACAACAGCAGCAGCAGCAGCAACAGCAGCCGCAAGTTCAGCCACAGCAGCCAGCGGTGAACAATCGCAACGCGGAAGTCGCAAGCTCGACGAGCGTAAAGCGAGAGAGCAACGCGACGACGAGAACCAAGAGCGCCAAGAGGAAGCGCAACGCGAGCCTGGACAACGAAAACGAGTCCGACGACACCAATTCCTCGTCCTCGTCGACCTCATCGAGCTCCAGCTGCTCCAGGAGCAAGGTCAGGAGGAAGGGCGGCGCGACGGAGGAGGAGCTCCAGACCCAGAGAGTCATGGCGAACGTCAGGGAGAGACAGAGGACTCAGAGCTTGAACGAAGCTTTCAGTCAGCTGAGAAAGAGTATCCCCACTCTGCCCAGCGATAAGCTCAGCAAGATCCAGACCCTGAGGCTCGCGGCCAAGTACATCGATTTCCTCTATCAGGTGCTAAGAAGCAACGCGGAAAACGAGAACTCCGATGAAATTGGTAAGCGTTCTTTTATTTTATTTTAAATTATTCATCAACATTTTTATAAATATTATATCTTATTAACGCTTTGATAAATTAAAAAAAAACTTTGTTTATTCTAACAACGATAAAAATCTAATGACACGAAGCTTTTTTAGTCGACCGGGAGATTAATCTAACCGTTGACAAAAATTACTACTTTTCTTAATGGCTGTTCCATTTGAAAAAAAATAAAAAGGAAAAAACAAGAAAAAAAAAAAAAAAAAAAATTGATAAATTTGATTTTCTCGACGATGGTTTAAGTACCGACGCGTTTTGCTTGCTATAGAATCACGATCGTACTTAAAAAAAAAAAAAAAAGAAGAAGAAGAAGAAGAAGAAGGGGAAGAAAGTATCGGGACTACCGATTGAAAGCGCTCGTTCATACTCCCGAGCAAACGTTATCCAGATATATATATATTACGTATATGTACGTCTGTTTGTTTCGCGACGCAATTAAGTATGATATGATTTAGTTACATTACGTCAAGCCACTTGAGAATTTGTCGACTAATTTATCGAATGTGTAAGGACGAACGGTTGTAACACATAATAAATCGGTCGTAATTGTTAGATAAATTGTTTTTTTTTTTTTTTTTTCATACTACTAGTACTAGATAAAATAATTTAATGCTTCGATTAAATGTACACTTCGACGATGTTGTTTTTTTTTTTTCGCATTAAAATTTGTAAAATGAATTAGAATGAATTAAAACCTTATTAATGAAACGGATTAAAAACGTGTTAAAGTTAGCCGAGGATTAACCATAAATGAAAAAATTCGTTTAACAGGCGAAAGGAGTCCAAAAAGCGCAGTGATATCCGCGGCCCGAGACATTGCCGCGTCCTCGCAATCGTCGACGTGCAGCTTCATGGCCCACGAGAAGCTATCCTACGCGTTTAGCGTTTGGCGAATGGAGGGCGATTGGAACCTCAATCTCTAAGATAACGTTTTTGGATGATGCCACTTCGAGGGACAAAGTATAGATTAAACAAGTTGACAAAAGTTGTGAGCGTTATAGTTTTTAAATTTTATGCGACTATCGTTTCGGCGCGTTATCTTGTAAAAATCTCACATTTTGCTTTCCCTTGCGAGGAAAGCGAATATGTCGAGGATCATTTTATTGCTTTGGAGAATTTCAACGGCGAGTTAAATTAATTTTTTTTTTTTTTTAACCTTCGCTCGCGTGAAAATTCGATTAAACGACGCAGTTCTTTTTATATTTCTTATCTCGTTATTTTTATATTATTAATTTATACAAATAATGGTTTATTAAATTTGAAATAAAATTTTGTTGGTTTTTGCAAGACGTTCAAAATTAATTAACAAAATAGCGATATTTATCAAATTGATCGATAATAATTTAGAGAGATTTATAAGGTAATTAATTATTTATGACATTTTGTATTTTATTAAATTTAAACTCATTAAAAATTTTAAGATACTTTTATTTAAAACTATTCGATTTGCATAAACATTTATTATGAAATTCGGCACAAACCAATGAAATAAAAAAACAACGAAAAGAAAAAAAAAAAAAAAAAATGAAAAAGAAATATCGATATCGAGCAATCAAATCATCGTCGTACAATTCGACAAAAGCGGTAACAAAGGTTTAAAGAAAAGGAAAAAAAAAAAATGGTTTTGTTTTCACCTCTGTCACTAATGAATTCATTAGGCACGCGTCAACACGGCTTTTCTCACTCGAGCGTCGGAGAAAATACCTCGTCCGATTCACGCGGCGTATCCGTAACTATGTTTTCCCCGAGAAAGAGAGATAGAGAGGGAGAGAGAGAGAGAAAGAGAGAGGGAGAGAGAGAGAGAAAGAGAGAGGGAGAGAGAGAGAGAGAGAGAGAAAAAGGTAAGTTCTTTCCTCTCCAGCATTCTACAAAGGTGTTTACTTCGTTTACTGGTATTTGCTTCCGAACGACAATGGCGCGGGTAAATTGTCGGCGATTATTATGGCGTGGGGATTCCCCGGCTGGCATCGACTCTTTTTAAAGTGCGCTTTCCATTGTTCATTGTCGAGGACCAGCAAAATTTTATATTTGCCCATCATTTTCCCCGCAGTTTTTCAGTTCCGTTAGCCGACTATTTATGACGTCCTGGCTGCCGGGAAACACACCAACTCCACGCGTCAATTTTTCCCCAATGGGCTATTTCTGCTTTGGTCACGTACTTTTCTGACTCTGCGTTACCTATATCGTTTATTATTCACGCCGATTTTCCGGCTAAAACGACCCCCTATTCTTTCTTCGAGTGCGCTCTACTTTCCCGGGGAATACCAAAGCTTTTGTAGACGATTCTAACGAGTACGATTATAACGATTATCCGAAAATAATGGAAAACCTATCATCGTTGTGTCGAAAAATAATTCTATACACATAAACGTGCACATACAATTTTATAAGAACGATTATCTTCACATTTATCATAAAATCTATTTTTCGATAACGTAACAAAGAACTTTCATCGCATACACGAAAAATTTCGCGAAAAACTCATCAAAATAAAAAAACAAAAAAACAAAAAAACAAAAAAACAAAAAAAAACAAAAAAAGGGAATCGAAAAACAAAAAAAAAAAAAAAAAATCTGCTTAATAAGGTCTATTTCGAGCAAGCGGGAGGAGAAGCCGAAAGAAAGATCGATCGTCTTCGGTGCGATCCTGACAGCCCGAGCGTGTGAATATTTCGGCGGCGGTGTGCGCGCGCGAGTTTGGTTTATTTTAAACGCCAGCCAAAGCAAACTTTCTTATACGCCTTTAACGAACGCCGAGTCGAGAGAGAGAGAGAGAGAGAGAGAGAGAGAGAGACGTCGTTCTCTGTATATATACATACGCACATACGGAGAGTGAGAGAAGGAGAGACAATGCAGCCGAAAAAAAAAGTTTTACCCAGTGTATACAAAAAAAAAAAAAATCGCCGGTTTTTTTAAATCGTTTCGAATTTTGCGCCGCGTCCTCGAGAAAAAAAAAAAAAAAAAAAAAAAGTTCGCATAATTAGTCCGCATGGTAAAGAGACGCGCGCGCATGAGAGAGAGAGAGAGAGAGAGAGAGAGAGAGGGAGAGAGAGATACGTCGCAAGGAAGGCGTAAAGTTAATTTTGCAACGGCTATTTTCGCGTGACGTGCTAATTACACGCGTGTCTGATAAATAAGTCGCGACGACGATTGATTAGCCTGCGTGAAGAGCATTTTTTTTTTGATCAATCGTATGTTAAATAATAGATTAAAGCAAAAAATTCGTCAAACAAAGACACTAAACGATATCGCGCGCTTACGACAGGTACCGATTTATTTTCCTCGCCCCATAAAAAAAAAAAAAAAAAAAAAAAAAAAAAAAAAAAAAAAAAACCATCTTGCCGAGTGGCGCGCGTAATTGACGTTCTCGCTTGAAATGTTGAAAAACTATATGTATACGTCTTGTCTCTCGCGTCACGCGTACGTTTCGTATAAGCTCGATACGACAGCTGTGTGAGAGACGCATTGTGGGAGCGTCGAATAGACGATACGCGAGAAAACGAGAAAGTCATAGCGGCTAAGTAAAAAGGAAGTCTCGCGTACAAAAGAGAAGCTAATCCGGCGTGTACGACCTTCTTGACGAAAACAGACAAAAAGTGTCTTATATTACCCTTATACATACATTTGTATAAATATAGATCAGCCTAAGGTAAAAACAAAGGCACGAGATACAACATTTCGATAAGGGCGAATTTATTTGAATAAGTTCATGTACAGCGCGCAAAAATATTTCTCTCTAACAAAATTTATAATAATAATAGTAATACTAATAATAATAATTATAATAATAATAATAATAATAATAATAATAATGGTAATAATAATAATAATAATAATAATAATAATAATAATAATGATAAAGCGTTTATTTTAAGATTATAGAATAAAGAATTAAAATAGAAAGCATGCGAGCGACGATATATGTATGTGTACACATATCGATATTGTCGTCAGCCATACAGTCAATGTGCCAAAGACAACAATGTATGCGTGTGTACATAACATGAAAGGTGGAAAGAAGAAAGGATGATCGATTCACCGGGATATCGGAAATCGATCTATGTGTTTCTACGTGTAAATATCAAAAATTTACGTACGTGTACAAAGTTTAAAATTCAAGCGAGCGTTCAAAGTTATAAATTATTTGTATATTTTTGCTACCTTTATATGTATATGTATGTGTATGTATGAGTGCAATAAGTGAAAGAGAGATAAAGAAAGAGAGAGAGTGAGAGAGAGAAAAAATTAAGCTAGCTCGCGTAGCCCTTTCTTTTTTTTTTGTAATAATCTAATTTTAGACGGGAAATAAAAGCGGTGGCGGTCGCGCTGTGGCGGCGGCGGCGGCGGCGGCGGCGACTGCGACGCTGCCGTTTCTGGAATCTTGGCCGGTTGTTGCATTAAAATAATTTATTAGTCTTGCGTTGCGGATAATTGGACAGGGGCAAATTATTATCTTCCTTCGGGGGGTGTATTACTTTTTTTCTCTCCTCCTCCCCCACCCCTCGGTTCATTTTTCAAAACGCGCGTACCTTCTCGCGTGAACGACGAAATTTCTTGTATGTTAATTTTTTAATTATATACCGTGTGTTGTATTCTCGTAGCTCGTATATGCGTACATGAGATATTTGTTTCTTTAGTTTTAAGATTATTGTAAAGCGTGCCTTTTTCTTAAAAAAAAATCGGGCGATCGATGCGTTCGGTTTCGTGATAAATGATACATATACGTGTAAATATTGCAATGAAATGTATAAAAATGTTCTGTTAATTATTACACTGCGACATCATATACTATAATTTAATTTTATTAAGTAATAAGATATGGACCTTCATTCCTTATAGTAATTATGTACAGTATTTTTATATTCGATATATGAAAAACTTTGTTATAATAAAAAATACTTAATATCAATCATGAACGTTTTATTTCCTTATAATTCCATCAACCTTATATTATAAAAAAGAAAAGTACGAAAATTAATAATGAATGCTTAAAAAAAAAATAAAACAAGCAGATTATTTTATATAATTTATGTTAATTTTACAAAAAAAAAAAAAAAAAAAATATTTATATTCAAAAGTTTCTTTATAGCGACAACTATTAAGATCTTTATAAAAAAGTAGGCGATAATAAATATTTTTATTTTTATTTTTTATTTTTATTATTATTTTATGACACATAAATGTTTTAATCTTATAAATTAATTTATGCATATTTTCTATGAGTCGATCAATTATTATTATCTTTTAACAATGATTTTATCATTACTTATGCAATTGATTAGATCACGCTCAAACGATAATTGAAAATATTTACATTAATAAAATTTTGACGGAAATAATCGATTCAGTCGCAAAACAGAAATTATTCTATAAAAAAGGTAATATTTAAAAAAATAGAACACTGCGCTTTTCTTTGAAAAAAAAAAAAAATAAATAAATAAATAAAAGACTAAAATCATTTTAAATTTTAATAAAACAAAGATAATCTGAAAGCGTCTCGAATATAATTTTCCGTCATAAAAATCCGGTTATAATCAGTTAATAACCTCGCTCGAATCCGTTCCGATTTCGATTATAAGATTTTCCGTGGATTCTCGGAGGTTCGAGATACACAACGCGGCTAATGGAGCAGCGCGCCAGTGCAAATATTATTGCAAGGAAGGCCCGCGTGCCGCGAAAGGCAACATCGCGACGCGTTTATTGGCTCGAAACGGTGTCATCCGAGACTTTTCCTCTATGGCTGGACGCTTAACTCTTTGCGTTAATTTATTCCCAAAGACGCGATCATTTTTCTTTATTCGAAAAATTTTCGTTGCTTTAAAACGAGAAATGTTTATGGTTTAAGTATGATATTGTATTCGAGTGAAAATTTTTGAGGATATCGCTGGCAAGATGCTTTTAAGACGGTTGATGAGAGAATATTATGAATAGCCGGTGATGAAATATTACATGAGATGTTTAAAATTAGAATTAATACATTAAATTCCATGGGCCTTCTTAATCGTCCAAGTGAAATGATTATCTTTTAACTTTATTACGATGGTAAATATTAAAAATGCCGAAAATTCATAAAGTTAAAATAATATTATACTTTTCGATTTTTCAGAATTATAAAATTCTCTATATTTTAAAGCATCCGCTATCAATAGAATGATTTTAAGTCTCGTTATACAATTCGTTTGATAGAATAATTTTATAAACGATTAACTATGTCTAATAAATCGCTTAACATTAAGACGCAAGAATGTAAAAATCAATTTTAACTTCGGGAAGTCACAAAGTTAACAAAGTCATAAACAACCTTATCCGCGACTTAAAAATAATCTTCTCATTTTCTCTTAAAGTTAACGCATAAAGGGTACAAAGACCCTAAACTTGTGAGCGCGCTGTTGCGCACTTAACGCTAAGTAAGCGAAAATCGAGATCGGCGAAAAACACCAGGCCTTAGCGACGTTTCGGCGAACGGCTCTTAAACCGCGTACCTATATAAAGAGGAATCGCGCGCGAAAGCTCGCCAACGCTTCGTGAATTTATACTTAAATACGTATACACGTGTGATCTGCGAAGCGAAACGGTGCGATTTTCAAGCTGTCTCGATTCGATCGTTAAACCGATCCTCTCGATCGTCCCCTCGTTAACCGTCGACGGTGACAATCGTAGCGTTGAGCGAAACGAGCAAACGCGAGTTTGACGGTGTCCGAGTGGAGGTTTGTGGGAGTTACCGGGCCGACGGTAAATATTTATGGGCGCATCGACAAAGTGTCTAATTTTACATCGAATTTTGTTCGTCGAATTCGCGCTCGATGACTTTTTTTGTCTTTCTTTCTTTCTTTTTGTAATTGGTTGGATGGGAATTTACACGTTACATTCGAAATTATTAATTTATCGGATCTGAAGGAGAATTTATGAAAAATAAAAATAATCGAATAGCGTGGCGTTAAAACGAAAAACGTACTCGAGTGTAATTTTATTTTTTTTTCAACTATCGAAAAGTTGTATTTTTAATGTGACCGTTTAAAATTTAAATATTTTATGATTAATGGATTGAAAAAAATCGGTATAAGCGGTACGGCACCGAATATATTTTCCAAATTCAATAAACTAACTTTAATTAAGGAAGCACGGAAGGAAATAAATGCTCATTTCAAAGCTTGTTGAAAATTAATTATTCTTTCCGGGCAATCTATACACGAGCCTCAATTTTCTCCAGTTTTAAATCACAGTGTGTAATTCATTCGTTGAGCATTAATTTTTTCGTTCTCATTAATTAAGAAAAGGTCGCCTCCTTTGAAAACGAGAAGGGTTGCCGAATCTATGCTCTTTCGTAGATTCGTTGTTCTATGCGTTTCTTTTTTCTCTCTCTCTCTCTCTCTCTCTCGGCTATATATTCGACGCCCTCCTCGCGACATCTGTTTCCGTCTAAGAACTTTTTCATGTATATACGGATCGACGATGTTGTTATGTCACTGTCGTCCTCGTGACTCGCGGCAAATTTATTATTCGACACATCGCCACAACGACGAAGACCAAGGAGAATGTAGTTTCTAAAGCCTCATTATCACTCGAATTATGATTTTGAAAAAAAAAAAAAAAAAAAAAAAAAGAAATTTATCCATTTAGTTTGCATTTCTCTTTAACAAATGGAAAATTGAATAAATATATTTTTCATAAAATGATGAATAATAAGGTTGTTATAACATAACTTAACGTTGTTAAAAAAGCAAAAATTAAAAATAGTAATATTTATGAAAGTATATCGTTTTGTTATTACAGTTTCAATAATATATAATTAAAATATATTAAAAACTAAAATAGAATAAAAAGACTATATAAAATAATAAAGACAACATAACATTTAGAAAAGTGCATAATTTTACAAATTTTATATTAATAATAATTGCTGTTACAGATTAGTTTAATTTGCAAGTACATAACTAAAATATACATAATAACAAAAATATCCAACTTAGTTTCTTTAATACTCAACTCAGCAAAAAAAAAAAAAAAAAACTATAAAAATAAGAAAAAGTGAAAATAAATAAAAGCCAGAAAAGAAAAATTTCGACGTAACGCACGAGAAACGACAAAAAAAAAAAAAAAAAAAAAAAAAAAAAAAAAAAAAAAAAAAAAAAAAAAAAAAGAAATGGCGCAGGAAGCCGTAAAGGATCGTAGCTGCGTGTATTGCGGGGTCCAGTGTCCTCACCGGAAGCGAAAGCGACGGGACGACAACGACACGAGACCCAAACTTCTCTCTCTCTCTCTTTTTTTTTCCGAAAGAAAAGGATCTAGAAAATAATGGACGATAGAAGGACCTTAAAAGCCCCCCGTCGGGCGTTAGCACGCGCGGATCCGCGTTATCTCGACTACTGTTATAGTAGTAGTAGACGTGCGTGTATATTGGGCTCCGCCTCTTCGAGGAATCGACTTATATACACGCACGCACATGCAGAGTTGCACTTCCTGCGGCTGCGAAAGCTTCGATTTTAGCTGGAACCGGTCGTTCGGAATCGTTAAAAGAGAAACAGACCGAGAAAAAGGAGTTACCGCGCGCAAGCCCTCGTTACTCGCGAGCTAATGAGCTCGTGCAAGTTCTAACGTTGATACGTGTAAGCGCATAAATAAGCGTAGAGCGACGGCGGTCGGATGATCGAGTTACCGGTATGTAAGAAAATTGTTTATATCCCATTCCGGAGGTTTTGTTTATCCGTTTATTTTTAAAAGGGTTACACTTGGAAAAATAATGCTTTTTATGCTTTTCCGAGTTTTAAATGCAGTTAAGTTCAGTTTGCGTTATATAATTGAAAATATTTCAGCTTTAATATTAAACAAACAAACAAAAACAAAAAAAAAAAAAAAAAAAAAAGTCAGGTTATTACAAGGTACGCGCCGTATATGTGTAAGACGCTCGCGTTCGCTACTTGACAGCGAGGACACGTTATCGTGCCCATTGATTGATCGTTTTTATCGTTTTATATTGTGTTTATTAAGTTTGTTTGAAAATTTGAAAAGTTTACTAAATGGACATGTTAAAATTTTCAGGTTCATGAAAAAAATGACGGAAAACAATTTTAAATAATAAATTAAACAATTACGTATTCGGATAAATATTTAAAAACGATGATTAAACGATTTAAATCTAAAAAAAATATTCTTTTAAAAAAAAGCCATTACTGTACCGAAACTATAAACCGCTTCCTGTGAGAATCTTTTTTTTTCCTTCGAAAAACTTCACGAAAACCACGCTACAATAAAATCCGTTTCGGTAAACACATATTACACCATAATGTTTCAAGTGTCCACAAGCGCAGTATACAAGGCGCAATCGTCGAAATGCATAAAGCTATATCGTTAAAATCCACATCCGCGTAAACCAAACGTTCCGAATAAACGGGCATTTTTGTTACGCTCGCTTAAAATTTCGATTTCTTTTTCCCTCTTAATACGCACCAATACGCTCACTCTAACGCAGAAAAAAAAAAAGACGACTCGCGCCGAGCATACAGCGTATCCTCCCATATCCCGTAAAAATGAGAAAAAAGAGAGAGAAAGAGAAAGAGAGAGAGAGAGAGAGAGAGAGAGAACGAGTGCGTTTGAAAGACTCCGGTGGTTTAATTGCCGCGATAAAACGCCTAAAAATATGAACGAGAGAGGCGTGTTCGTGCTCGCGACGCCGTGCAACCTTTATATATACATACACATTTAAAAGTCGCTCCTCTTCTTTCTTATACGGTGTCCTGCGAGAGAGGGACGTAGCACGTGGATCTTGTTTGCCGACACGCTCGAAGGAGCTCGTCCTGTGGCGCCTGCGAAGGGCTTGTTCGCTCGGTCGCGTGGAGACCGCCGAAATCGTATATTAGATATATACACGTACATATATATATACACGCGCATAAGTGGGCGTGTTAACCGAGTGACTACCACCGTAAAACGGCGAGGTTTTTCTCTCTTAATTAGAGAAGGTGATAGTATTGTAGTTGATAAAAATTTTTAAATTATTAATATTTCTTTACGAAGTATTGTGTATTGTTTGCTTAAACAAAGTCGATAAAATAAAATGATAATCTCCGGAAAGCAATCACGACTTGTACTTTGGTATAAATTTGAAGACTTACCGTTACGGCTTGACTTTCGTGTTATTTCGTGGTTGGATAAATTGCTGTTTGCCTCTTCTGCGGGATGTTTGAATGTATTAAGCTACTTTTCGGAAAAATTAGACTATTTACGTTGTAACGAGTAAAAGGCAGATGTCGTGCGTTGGAAAACGATGCGCTTGACCTGGAAAAAACATACGCTAATCGTTTAATATGTTATGCGTTTCTGAAATCGTAATTTTTTGCTTTGAATGTGGCAGGTTCGTTGGTAATGTTAAAAAATATACATATATATTTATATATCGTACAAAAAAATTTTTTTTTTTTTTTTTTTTTTTTTTTTTATATTGTAAAAATAATTATTTGAAAATAGTAATTTTAAGAGGTGAGCTTATGCGGGCTTATAATTGATTTATCAAGAAATGTTTGAATTATGTAATTTAATTTTTATTCAAAAATACACAATTTTTTTCTTAAAAATCAATACGCAGATATAAAAACGTAAGTTTACATAAATGTCGTTACACAATTAAATCAAGGATTATATTTAATTTGTTTAAGGAAATTATTAACTTACGTAATTTCGAACGAAATATCATCGAAAGGAACGAATTTATTAACAAATAAAGCTAGCATATTTCTAAAAACGAAGAGAGAAACAAGTAAAGTTATAACAGGTTACGGTATGGCGCAGGATGCTGCGCATCCTTCCTCGCGAGCGAATTTGAACAATGCGTCATTCAGATTCGAATCCGCAACGCTTTTTCGCGCTTCGCGAAACCCAACGACGGTTGCGCGATTTTGTAAGCTTGCGTGTATCGCTTTATTCGTCTTAGCTGAAACGAATGTCTCCTTTTAAATCACACTTACGCTTATGTGAAAGGTTTTTAATCGTACAAGTTATTTGTAAAATTTTGGTATCAGGAGAAGGCAGTATTTATTTCAAGTCGATGTTTTTCTCAATGTTATCGAAGTTAAATAAATTTGAGATAAAATATTCCTGAATTAATTTATGCCGAATACGTTAAAAAAAGGAAACAAGTGTCGCATTATAAAGACGTACATTTGTATAACGTAAACACAAGCGTACATAAATATAATAATAGGATTAAAAATGATGTTAATAAAAATTATTGAAATCTAATTGTTAATTACATTTAATAGTATTAAGATTTATACTTAATTATCAAATATCAATATTTGATCAATTTATATTATTTATTTTATAGAATCAAAAATTAATTTTAACTTAATCGAGAAAACAAATTTTGAAGATAATATTTATTAGAATTTGGATCGAATTTTGATTTAGAAAATATTAAATTTAAAAGTTTATTTAATGTTAATAATTATACGACTAAAATTAAAATGGTCAACGAAATGATAAATATAACGTAAATATATAGAGCGATTCAGTTTCTTAATCAATTTATGACATGGATAACTATTTAATAAATATTTTTGTTCGACAGATTATTTTATTATTAACAGTGTTTTAATAAAGTACAATATTAACATAACTACTAAGAAATTTAGATTTATTTCTACTTTCATTTTCAATATTTATTTTTTTTTCTTCAAATAACAGTAAGGTTGAAAATTAATAAGAAAAACTATTTTAATTTTAAATTTGTTTTTTGTTTTTTGTTTTTTTTTTTTTTTTTTTTTTTTTAACCGAGGCAAATCGATGAAATTCTATAGCAAAATTAGATTTTTTTTTTTTTATGTCAAATAAAATATAATTAATTTAGGCTATTTTTAATATTTATTTACTTTGTTACTTAAATTTTTTATAGAGTTTCATTAATTATCAATATAAACTATATTAGATTATATAATATATAACAACCAAGGGAAATCATCAATTATTCTATTTTTTCTAAGCAAACAAACGTATATTTGCAAGTTTACAGCAATAACTTATAACGCAATTTCTATTTACAATTTCTTTCATATTGCAGAATTAAAAATAAAACATTATCATTGATAAATTTAGATTATTCAATGACTTCTTTAAAGTATTTTTTATTCTAAAATTCATAAAATAATTGAAAACTTTTATTCTCTTTCCTCTTAATTTTTCTGCGCCTCTTACAGTATAAAATAAGTTTAATTTGAAAATACTATAATGTTCTCAAATAAAAGCATAACTGTTCAAATTATTAAAAATCACATGAAATTAATCATACGTTTATGTAAAAAATTTAAGAAATATTGTTTTTAATTTTTTTTAATAAGAATAAATGAATGCGAGAATCACAAAGTTATGAGGAAGCAGTATTTAAAATATATTTTTTGGTAAACACGAACAGAGAATTATTTTTGTACACTGTTTTCTATAATTTATATAGAAAAAGAGAAAACAAGAAGCTTTTAGAAAAAAAAAATTCTATTAGCTATAATTATTTACAAAATCTGGTGCTGATTTAATACCTGCTTAAATTTTCAACTAATTTTTTCTTATTGGCACGATTGGTGGAACGACGGTATACGTTCATATTTCACAAAAATATTTGACCAACCTGAATAGTGTGCGCTAGAAAAGCTTAAATCTTAATCAATTATAGTATTCGAATGTAGAAAAGCTGGCGTGAAGAGAAGCACCAAAGTGTTTTTCATTTATAAATAGTCAAGAACCAAAGGAATATAACGCAATACAGCATGGAAAAAAGGGAAGATTTGTTTTTTTTTTTTTTTCTTTTTTTAATAGTCTGACGATTCCAGAGTAGGAACTGAGGAGTTCGGCATATCTCGATTTGATCAATTCGTACCCTGTGCTATTTACGAATATCAAAATCTAATGTAACGTTTGAGTTTTTAGTTTCGTTACTCGCCAATAAGAGAATTGAAGTCAAAACCATGTTCGTTACATCGAAATGTTCGGTTTTTCGATGCTTCTCTGGTTTTTTTTTCCTGTTGATTTTTGGTTTAGTTGGTTATTTTGAATGGTTTTATCTACTGCTGAATGTATTCTTGAGTAGCAATACTCCTGAGGACGTATTTGACTGCAAAGGCGAAAATACCCAGGCCAATAAACATCGCAAAGCTTGTCAATGCACTATGTAATGGACTCTGTTCCATTTGCTGTTCATCACGTACAAGAGATGAGCCTTCCGATGTTGAGTGATGCCTTGCTTGTTTCTCCAGTTCTTTTCTGCATTCCAATTCCTTTTTAATAGTCTATGAATTATAGTATTTTAATTATAAAAGGTAAAAAACTTTTTAAAATAAAATTAATGTAGAACTAAAATATTATTAGCATATCCAACATTTTTTAAATTGTATAAAAAAAAATGTTATAGAAATGCGCTAATAGTATATTTTTTGATAGAGCAATCGATAAAGCAAATACTAATATTTATAGTTTAAGTGTAATTTTTTATATTATTTTTAAAATTTTAAATCATGCATTACATTATTTATTTTATTGTACATATATCGTTTTTATTTTAATATTTAAAATGGTTTAAAATTACTTACTGCAACAGTGTCAGGAAATAATTCACAAAATAATTTATCTCTTAAGTTGAATTCTAGGCTTCGTGCTGCAAATATTTTCTTTTCATAATCTGGAGTATATATTGCTCCCAATGCTGTACTTGATTCAATCTACATATTGATAAAATACAAATTTTAATAAATAAATTCATGAATATTATTCAATATTTTATATTTCTTTATTTGGTAAAAATTTATGTAATGTAAATAAGCAATAAAATTTTCAAATTACAATCAACAAGACAAAAAAAAAAAAGTTTTAATAAAATGTTAAAATTTTGAGTACTTAATTTATTATTTTATATCCAGCTTTTATTTGTTCAATAAAGATTGTACAAAAATAAAATCTTACCATGAAACTAAGTAAGCCAATGAGAATTGTTGATACACTCCATGCTGGATTCCATGAATCAGGATGAAAATCTGATATCGATAAACATAATTTTGTATTGACTTTAAATCTTCCATTTGGTGTTGTCATGTAAATGCTTGGCGGTTGAAATGGAAATTCTCTGGGAAAAATTAATTTACCGTGGTAAAAACCTCCTTCATAAGGTGTATTTTCCGGGCCTTTGATAACATAGTGCCTAAAAGAATTAATAAGAATAAGTGAATTTAAATTTCATTTCTTAAAGAAAAATAATATAAAGATAATATTATACCATTCTAATATGTTGGAAGGAACTGGTTCAGCCTGTACATAAGGAACAGGATCCTTTTTGAGCCTTAAGTAATCTAGTTTTAATCTGGCAGTTGCTGAACTTGTTTTTTGATTCATTTTTGTTCGTAGTGCCGTGGCGTGTCAAATAAGTTTGCTGTAAATCAAATTCTGTCTACACACCTTTGAAAAACGATAGATAAAATAAGTTCAAGTATTTAATATTTATCTCGCGAGTTGAGTGTGATGAAAAATAGGAAGACTTGCCGCCAAAACAATTTTATTTGAGCGGATTTTGTAGTTGGATCAAAATAGAAGAATTTATGCAGAATCAATATACCTAAGTAGATGTTCTCCAGTTGGTGAAAATGAAGAAAAAATTAGGTCGAGAGAGCTTTTTTCGATGCAATAGCGCGATACTTTGTATTTTAACGACGAGAAAATAATCGAGAAAAAATAAGGTAGAAAACCCGATGCAGTTATTTCACTCTCTATCACCACTGGGAATTAAAAACTTCTCTAAAACAACACCACGTCACTCTTGTCTTAACATTTGCGCGAGGTTACGTTCGATCGAGTTGAGAATCAGGATTCAAGCGAAACAGTAGTAGTAATAGCAGTAATAGCAGCGGTTGGAATTGTCTATTACCGGATATTCACAGAGATAAATGTATGATATCCTCTCCCACGTCGACACGCAGTTCAGAGTACACGACCAATGTATACGTATTTTTCTTTCTATTTCTTCAGTATATCAGTGCAGACAAAAGGAAATTTAAAAAGAGAGTCCACGGATGGAAAAAAAAAAAATTTCTTCTCTCTCTTTTTTCGTTTTCCAAGATAGACGAAGGTTTTGACAGACTGATTCAACAGCAGCAATTAGCAAGCGATCGTTTTTCTTCTTTCTCGCTTTTTTGCACTCTTTTTCTCACGGTCGTATAAACAGGTTTGTAAACTCTAGTGGTGGGGACTGCCGCGATATTGTGGAAAAAATTTAGTTCCAAAATCCACCAAATGAAACACTGCATGACAATTGAGTTGGTGCAAATGCGCATGTCCACAGTTCAAAGCGTGCAATATTCAATGTACATATCATTCTAGGGATCTTTACATTAAATAGTATAATATAATTTTTTACATTTTGAATAATAAATAAAAATAACATCAACTATAAAACGGGTATTATGTACATTATCACACCTGCAATTAACGTTTAAATCTGAATAAATAAATATTAATTTATCAAATATACCTGCACATCTAATGTTCTTTAAACGTATTTTACATTATTATAAAATAAATATTCTTGTTAATAAAATCTATTTTGAAATCCTGTTTAAAATAATATATACACGATTTTTAATACTAAAGGGTAATTAAAATGGTAAACAAAATACCTTTGACGTTAATAATTTAAAAAATTTTTTTTATTTAAAACATTTTTTTGTGTGTATATGTATATTCTCTTTTTTCTTGTTATTATTCATTTTACATAAATTTAAAACTTCTTAATTTTTCTACTTCGTATTTAAAGAGGTATTAATAGAAAAAATTTTTTTCATAAAAATTATTTTATATATTATGTACACTATATACATTAAATATCGCACGTTTTAAATCTGTGGGCATATGCATTCGTACCAACTCGATTGTCATGCAGCGCTTCATTTGGTGGATTTTAGAACTAAATTTTCTCCACAAAATTGTGACAGCCCCCACCATCAAAAATTGAGAGAGTTTCCAGACCTCGTGTTTTTTCTCTTTTGCAATACGTATGCAAATGGAATACAGAAAAATCGTCTTGCCCTAATACAAAAATATACATATAAACACGTCTGTGTGTGACCAAACACGTTACACTGTGTGAAAAAAACGTCAGATGGTGAGATCGTGCGCGACGTATGCCAAGTTGACGACAAAAGTTTTTTCACGCAGTTATAAACAAAAGGAAATTTTCTATCATACCGACAGATCAACGATCAAATGCATTGCGATTTGCAACCGTAACAGCTGACTGATCAGCTGTCTAATTTGCAACAGAGTGATAGTTAAATTTTTTAGGAAATTCAACAATAGTTGATAATTGATCTCAATAGTAAGGTTTTTATTTAATTTTAATTTTATCTTTAATTAAATCTAAATAAAATGTTGCTAAAGTATTAAACTGAAATCTTTTAATACAAAATATTAAATGAATATGTAAATTGATTAAAAAATATAATGTAAGAAGAATAATTCTAAATATAGTAATTTTATTTACGATTAAAATTCATTTTGATGCATTAAAAGAGGTTTAACAAAAATTATAAAGCTTAAATAACAATCTTATATAATATATAATTTATAGATTACATTAAGTCGTACTTATATTATTAAATGCTTTTTCATTTAATAGTCCTATAGTTTTAGCTTTAATTTTAATGATAAAAATCGAAAAAATTATGAAATTAAAATTCCCTCTAATGAAGAAAAAATTTAGCCAGCAGACGGCGATAGTATCTGCTTGCAAGCCGCCTTTCCATCCACCAACCAAGGCCTTTTTGTGGCGCGCATTCGCGCGGACTACAATCGGACCGCTGACGAGAATTGCCGAGTCGAGCGTCGATTTTATCCCCTTTCCCCTCAGACACGCGCCCGCAAGAGCGGAGGATTTTCGCGTGCTTTCATTACCGCCGTCCCAAGAAACTTCTTTCCATAGGACAGCCGACACTTCACTTTCTTCTTTAGGTAGATAGAACTCGCAAACGACATTTCAAGAATTCTCGCGCGACACCCACACACTTATACAGGTAAGAGTCGATATTTATTATTCATTTGCAACTTTGTACTGTCTAGCATAAAAAAAAAAGTTGATAATCATCTGCTTTTTGGATTAACTTACACGTGTACTTATCTGTCTTTTTAACGATTGACAGTCCGCGCGTTTATATCTACTTCCCCCGTAATGAAACTCCGACTCGTTTTCACGAATGGCGACGACGGCATTATCGATACATACCATTTTTGAGCTCTAGAATTTTCGCGTAGCAATCCCACGAGATAATCTTTGAAGGCAAACAAAAAATAATTAGTACGTGGAAGAAAGCATAGAAACATACATGTGCATGCCATCGCTACCTAACCTAGAACTATACGTTCCTTACGTAATGCGATATATTGCCGCTACCATTCCAAAATTGGAAAAAGCTCATACAATAAAAATTTCATCCATTATTTTAGATATAGCAGATTAGGTCTATAGAAGTCAAGATGCCGTCCGACGCTAAAAAGAAGCAGCAACAAAAGAAGAAGGAGGCAGCGAAAGCAAGGCAGTCCGGTAAAAAACCCGCGCAGAGTGGACAGCGCAACGAGGATGGCAAAGAAGATAGTAACGCCAGTAACGATATCAGCCAGCAAAACGGCATCAACGGCACCACGCTCAGCGTTGAGGGTACAATTTCTCCTTTCTTTTTTATTTTATTTGTTTGCTTGTGAGTGTCGCTTTGTAGGCTGGATATAAATATACTCGCTGGACGAGATTTTGAGCTATTTTATTGGCTTAGGCTTTTTTTAGTAATAGAGCACCTATAACTTAGTAATATTTATTTAAATTCATAAATTAATTGTATTTGTATTGGTAAAAATCTTTTTTTATATATCAATAAAATAAAATTATTTTACAAAATATAAACAATTTTCAATTTAAAATAGCAATAATCATTGATTATTTCATAATAAATGTAACTATTTTGATTTTATTTCAATAAATTTTTTTATAAAATAGTATTAATAATTAATTTTAAATGAATAATTTGATATTGTTTTATTAGAATATACATGAAATTTACTTTATTTGTAAAAAGTATTTTGATTTTCCTTATAGGATATATATATATATACATATTGAATAATTATGTATAATTTATCTTTTTTCTTGTTTTTCTTCAATAAATTCCAATATATTAGTAAAAATTGACTATTTTTTAACAGTTTATAAAATAATTTCAGACACAAATTTATTATGCTCTTAAATATTAACTTACAGTTTTACACGAGAGAAATCATAGACGGTAACTCTAACGAAATTACGATAAAAAGCTTAATGGTACTTTTTTTTTACAGAGGCTTTGTGCGCAAAATTGGAAGCAGATGCTCGATTGAATGCAGAAGCTCGAGCATGCACTGGCTCGCTTGCTTCTCATCCGCGCAGCCGTGACATTAAGATCTCCAATTTTTCCGTAACTTTTCACGGTTGCGAACTTATGCAAGATACTATGTTGGAGCTTAACTGTGGCCGTCGTTACGGTCTATTAGGTCTTAATGGTTCTGGTAAGTCGACGCTGCTCGCGGTTCTTGGTAACCGTGAAGTACCCATCCCTGATTCCATAGACATCTTCCATCTAACCAGGGAAATGCCTGCTAGTAATAAAACTGCCCTGCAGTGTGTTATGGAAGTAGACGAAGAGCGTGTTAGGCTAGAAAAACTCGCTGAAGAACTTATGGATTGTCATGAAGAAGATGCACAAGTAAGCACTTTTTTATTATCTGTTTGCTTAAATTTTTTTTTCAAAATTTTTTTTTTTTGTATTAAGGTTTTATTGTTTTTTTTTGTATTTGTAAGATATTATTGTTTTTTTTGTATTTGTATACTTTTAATGTTATTATAAAATTTCTTTAGGAGCAACTTATGGATGTTTACGAAAGGTTAGATGATATGGCTGCAGACACAGCAGAAGCACGTGCTGCTCATATTTTACATGGTCTTGGTTTCACTTCCAAAATGCAAAATACGCCCACTAAAGATTTTTCTGGAGGATGGAGAATGCGTATTGCTCTAGCTAGGTACTTAAATTTTTTTAATTCATATTTTTACATAATTTTATAAATAATGTTTAAATTTTTTCATTCAGAGCTTTATATGTAAAACCACATTTACTTCTACTGGACGAACCTACAAATCATCTTGATTTGGATGCTTGTGTATGGTTAGAAGAAGAGTTGAAAACATACAAAAGAATTTTAGTAATTATATCTCATTCACAAGATTTCCTTAACGGAATTTGCACAAATATCATTCATCTTCATAAAAAGCAATTGAAGTATTATACTGGTAATTATGATGCTTTTGTTAAGACAAGGTAATTATAACTTTTTTTTATACTTAATTTATAATTTTGATTTAACTTAAAAATTTCAACGTCATATAATAGTTAATTCATTTTAATTGTTAAACAGAATGGAACTTTTGGAGAATCAAGCCAAACAGTATAATTGGGAACAAGATCAAATCGCCCACATGAAGAATTACATTGCTCGTTTTGGTCACGGTTCTGCAAAACTAGCGCGTCAAGCTCAGTCCAAGGAAAAGACTTTAGCCAAAATGGTTGCTCAAGGACTTACTGAAAAAGTCACAAATGACAAAACGCTTAATTTTTATTTTCCTTCTTGCGGAACGATTCCACCTCCCGTTATTATGGTTCAGAATGTTAGTTTCCGATACAGCGATGACGGACCGTGGATTTATAAAAATTTGGAATTCGGTATTGATTTAGATACTAGACTAGCTTTAGTAGGCCCTAATGGAGCTGGCAAAAGTACACTACTGAAGCTTCTTTATGGTGATGCAAGTATTACAATTACACGATTTTTAGACATGTAGTATAGAAAAAAAAAAAAAAAAAAAAAAAAAAATATATATATATATATATATATATATATATATATATATAATTATTTATTAATTTATTTTATGATTTTTTTTATTGAGATAAATGCCACTTTGTGTTATTATTAAAAGAAAATATTTTCTATTATAGTTAGTGCCATCAAGTGGTATGATAAGAAAAAACAGTCATCTTCGAATTGGAAGGTACCACCAGCATCTACATGAACTTCTTGATTTAGATATGTCCCCATTGGATTATATGATGAAGGCTTTCCCGCAAGTGAAAGAACGCGAAGAAATGCGTAAAATCATTGGACGATATGGATTAACTGGCAGACAACAGGTATTGCAATTTTTATTAAATGTAACTTGTAACTTTTGAAAAATTATAAAGTTATTCATAATATTTAAAAAATTTTAAGATCTGTCCTATTCGTCAATTATCTGACGGACAAAGGTGTCGTGTTGTATTTGCGTGGCTTGCATGGCAAGTTCCTCATTTACTTTTGCTTGACGAACCTACAAATCACTTAGATATGGAAACAATTGATGCTTTAGCCGATGCGATTAATGACTTTGACGGTGGAATGGTGCTAGTTTCCCACGATTTCAGATTAATTAATCAGGTAAATAAAGATATTTGATATATTTTATATTATAAATTTTATATTTCATGTTGTATTAAAAATGTAATGTTTTTATTTCAGGTCGCTGAAGAAATATGGGTGTGTGAGAATGGAACTGTTACTAAATGGCAGGGTAATATTCTCGACTATAAGGAGCACCTTAAGAGCAAAGTTCTTAAAGACAATCAAAAACGTCAAAAAGAAATGGCGGGACGAGGAAAATAGTTCAATTGATAATTTTCTAATTTTTGCGATATACATTCAAAACCTTTCCACACACCTAAAGGATTGCCTGAAGATTTTATGGAAAACTAAAAAAGAAAAAATTTAATAAACTTTCGCTGCTGTGTAGCGACAAAGCTGATTCCAACAATAGCTAATTTATTAATATTATATAAATAATTAAGCGCGATCTACAATGAGTGATTGCTGAATGTCGGTAACTTTCACAATTAATTTAGATGCGTGATAAAAATTGTTTCGATCCGATACATGGATGTGAAAAAATAAAGTGAAAAAAATTTATTGCAATAATTAAAATAGTTAAATTTTTATTTAAAATTTTATATGATTAAAATTTATTATGAAATATAACTGCACGAACTTTATAATAAAAACTGTGTCAAGTGTATTACTGGTATAATACATATTAAAATTGGTGTTAGGTAAAAAAAAAAAAAAAAAAAAAATACATAATTTTGATAGTAAAGGAACTATTTTAAAATTATTTAAAAATTTATAAATGCAATATCTTAACTATCAATTAATTAATTCCACCTAATGAAATAAGTCTAATACATTTAAAAATATTTACATATCTGCAAAATTTTTTTTCAATTTAATAAAGAATATTACATAAATCAATTCTTTAAAACAATAGTAATCTAATTTTACTGTGGACGATTTTTGTTAAATACATTTATATTGTGAATATTCTCTTAAATTAAAAATAAATTGTAAATTTAATTTTAATTTTATTAACCTGGTTGATATAATTAACAATATTCTAACTAATTATAAAAATAAACGGTGTTTACTCAAAATATAGCAATACAAACTAAAGTGTTGGTGAAAGTTAGATCATTAAATTTTAAAAATCTGCTTTCATATATTTTTTCTGATATAACTTGTAAATTTACTTTAAAAATATCAAATTGATTAGAAACGATTAACTTTGAATAATTGTATAAAATAAAGCTCAAAAATAAAAATTATTTAAAATTACTTCTGCATTCAAGTGGAAGTTGAATAGAGCAAACGGTTACTTGAGAAAGTGCTGCTTTTCTTAAAAATAAGCAAATGTGAGTTTATGTCATTTGGAGTTTAATTATAAAAAAAAAAATTTTCTTGCTTGGCTTTTTAAAACTTCAAGTCTAGTATCTGAAGCTAAAAATGTAACAGTAGACATTAAAGCTGTAACTCTGCTTCTAAAAGTCTAACATTCAAAAGTAAATATAAACTTTGCACAACATCAAATTTTGATGGTATATGTCTTACAACCTTGGAAAACATTTTAATAATTTATAAACGTTTAAAGATTTGAATGAGTAAGAAAATATATAATTGTGCATTAAAGTTGGAAAGAAAGTTTTTTTAATAATAATTATAATTTTTTTCAAAAATTAAATTGCGTTTTAGTTTCTTTAAAAAGTTGTGACTAAAAGTTTTTAAATTTTATAGATAATTATATTAACGATTTTCAAAGGAACATTATTATCGACTGTTCCAAAAATAGTTGTAAGACTGGTTGCTTAAATAAAACATCTTAGATCTTAATTCAGCTATGCACAGTGGTGGTAGCTAAGTCGCATCATTAATCCATCTGCATTTAAAAATTTGATTACATGTTTATGATTGTTTTTACTGGATAGTATATTTATAAAATTAAAATTTTAGAAACCTACAGCTAAGCAAGTCACTAATTACTTTCCTAACAGACTAAATCATTATCTAAACTATTATTTTCCTCCAGTAAATCACAACTCACATTATGATGAGGATAAAATTTTTTGATTTTATAAAAGTTATTTAGCGATTGATATAAACATGACTATATTTTGCTCAAGTTAAGCTAGTGCAAATAATAATAAATATAAAATTGTAACAGTAGAAATTGATGTATATTTTTAATAAATCTTAATTGTAAAATCATTAAGAATCTCTTGTAAATAAAAACTCAATAAATTAAGTTACAATTGTCTTTAAATTATAATAAATTGGTGTATTAAATCAGTAATCAACGTAGTTTAAACTTTTATTATAAATACTTTACACAAATCTTAAAGTTAACATTAATATAAAGCTTAAAATATTTGTTGGCTTCAATCTCATTACTAAAAACTTGTACATTTAAAAATTTTAATAAAATAAATATCCCTTAAGAGTTTACAATTACTGCGAAATTGCATCTATTAATTATTTCATTTAAAATAAGAAAAAAAAAAAAATTCTACAATGTTTAAATGAACGCTGAAAATTAATTTTTAACACTTTAACAGAGTTAAAAATATTGGAAGCAGAAAATAATAAGCTATAAAGGTACAAAAAAAAAAAAAAAAAAAAAAAAACAAACTCGTTTTTACAAATAATAAATAGAAAAAAATAGGAAAATCGAGAAAACCTGAAGTCTGTAGGACAACCTTCATGTTAAGCCGTAAAGATGTGGTCAAGGTTCACGTAGTTTATGTGAATTTTTGGCGTTTGTGCTCTTCGTCGAACCGTTAAATGGCTGATTTCAGCGCGACAAATACAAGTCTTGGAAAAATAATTTATGCTTGTTTTTAAACTATTATTCGTCACTTTTAATAATTAACATAACGTTTATTTTTTGTACTCGCTTATTTATCCATTAAGTTTAGACAAGTTTAAACTTTTTGTACTCGCGCACTCTTTCACAAAGTTTCAGCAAGCGTATACTTTTCCTATTGTTATGGTTTTGTTTTTCTCATTTAACTTACAGATTCGTAAACTTTCCTATAATTCCGGGTAATGAACGTACACTTTTATAATATTTTGAAAATATGTTCGAGGAAATGTACAATATATTTTTTTTACATTAACTTATGTTTTATTACATTTTCATACACGTATACTTTTTTAAATGTTTTTTTTTTTTTAAATTTTTTAATGTTATACTCTAAATGACAGTATAACAAATTATAACAATTTCGACAACGAATAATTTGATAAATTTTACAAACTAAAAAAATCTGAAATTAATATAATTTTTAATTATTATTATTTTATAAAAATTATTATTTTGTAAATTAATTTAATTATATTTATGAATTACTTAATTAAAAAATGTTTTTAATTTAAAATAATAATTGCACATTAAAGTATTGTCACTAACGTAAAGTAAGTTTATTCATTCAACGATTTAAAGACGTTTATTTTAGATTTATTTATTCTTACTTAAATTCATATTTTAAATATTTTCATACACGTTTTTATACTTTATTTCACTGAAAGATTTCAATTTCATAAACTTTCCGAAAAGGACGTGTCTATAGTATTTTAAATCTTTGATGATGTTACAATTTTACATAACGCTTATTTAAAATAATAACAGTTATTGTTATAATAGATATTTCCGATAAAATCTAAATCAATAAATGATTATCAAATTATTAAAAATATTATTCCTATTATCGCATATCTCAAAGTATTGTTATTGTAATTAGATTATTATAATACTATATTATATTAAAGCTTGAGACTCAATCGTGCAGATAAATATTGTACAGCTGTTTAATTAAAATATATAAAATAAGATTTTATTATTTCAGATAATATATCGTTATAATTGTTATTGTTGTCTTGGACGAAATTTATTACGATTACAGCACGACAAAGAAAGAAGATACCAATGGTTAACAACCGAATATGGAATTAAATATAGCGCGAACGATACCGAGGAAAATAAGTGGTTAAAAATTACACTTTTTATCTATTAATATTAAAATATAATTACAAAGAACAAATGGAATAAAAATTGAGAAATGAAAATTTCGCCAGTTATAATTACATACTTTGTTTCAAACTGCAGGGTAATAGCAGGTGTTAGATTCACGAAGATAAATCACGTATTTCACATTCAAATTCAACAAGGAAGACTCGGTCCAAACGTCACCATTGATCCAACAACCGACGAATGGAAAACGAACAACCCAAAGATGACTTTTACGACAATGATTACGTTGTATTCAACAGCAACAACAAAGTTTTCACGGTAAAATGGAATCAGAAATCCGTTATTTTTTTTTTTTTTTTTTTTTTTTCGACGACGTTGAACCGGGGCCACAATCGTCAAGAAAATTGCTCGTTACCGGACTTTGCTTTAGGCAAGTGAATAAAAGTTTGAGATTGGAAATCGAAACGACGGCGTTTAATTTTGCCGAAGGTAATTTGATCGGTAGACCCAAATGGAACTTCAACGACGTAGGCGAGGAGATGAGGTAAAATGAAATTATTATTTTTTTAACACTATACGTTGATAAAAGTTGTGATATTCCTTATTTTTAAAATACATTTTTAATTAGCTGGTTTAAAAAAAAAAAAAAAAAAAAAAAAAACAAAAAAAAACAAAACAAAACTTTCCGTAATTGCAGATACCAAGTATACCGCTTAACGAGTCCGACGATCCAACTCAAATCAGCAATCACAATATAGAATCGCGACCTGAAAGATACATCGATTTCCAAACGACTGAATTAAAAAGAAAAAGATCTTTGACAGTATACCGTTTCATTCATCGACCTTCAAGACGTAGCCTCAGATCCACCAGTGCCGTTATAAGCGCCACAAAGGCGCTTCGGGTTCCGATGGATTTTTGGCTTTTAAACTTTTGCGGCTCGATTTTACGACGAATACATAAAAAAAAAAAAAAAAAAAATACGTAAAAAAAATCCAGAATATTGTAAATATTATAAATATTCCAACGTGCCACCTTTTTCGTAATAATTAGGCACAAGTAAGAATTTGTAATTGCAAATAATTTGAAATGAAATGTTTTAATACATTTTTTTTAAATACATTGTATTTAAATAAAATTAATAGTCTACTAATTAAATGGTTTGCCTTGGCTTTTTTTTTCTTCTTATAAACAAATGAAACCCAGTAAAATTATATTCTCAACATTTAAAGACAACATTATTTCACTGTCGTTAATTCGGCGCATTAAATTGAAATGAAAATTTCTCATAATTAATAATGAAAATAAAACTTACTTCTATCGTTATCTCTAAATTCATACGTTATTAAATTAAATTGAACTATTAAATAAATGAAAAAGAAAAAGAAACGATTAGGTTATTGTATTAAAGTTTCGAATCGGAAACATCGTGAATAATGTAACGATAAAAGTAGTTTCCCACACGCGTGTACTTACGCAATCTCACAAAAATGCGGAATCAGTTAATGAACCATAATCGGCTAACCAGTAACTACGAGTCATTTCTTGATCAGAACTTTGAAATTAGCGGAAAAGAAAAAAAAAAAAAAGAAGAAAAAAAGTAAAAAGATATTTTAATATCTATATATGATCATGAGATCTTTTCTAACGGTAATAACAAAAATAATTATTGTTTTCGCTTAAAAGTAAACATGTGTTTTATTTTATTTATTTATTTATTTATTTTTTTGACTTCAGGTGAGTTTACTATTATTCGAGATAATATTAATCAAATGCTTGGGAATAGATTCACGATTAGCGCGTATAGATACACTTCTCGAGAAATCGTTCAAGATGCGCAGTCATCGAGATTTGCAATTTACACCGCTAGGTCCCACGAATTTCGGCATTAAAGGATTTGTTACAAATATAAAAATCGATCGAAACAATTCAAACGAATCGAAGAATTACGAAAGGAAGCCCAAAAAAATTGTCGAGAATACTGTAAATAACTATTACGATGACGTGGACGATGGTATGAATTGATATTTATTTTTTTCATTAAAAAAAAAAAAAAAAAAAAAAAAAAAAAAAAAATGTTACAAACTATACCGTTTTTAAAAGTGAGCAACGAAGATGATTATTATTAGAATTTTAAAAAATTTTATGTCATTATGTTGTTTAGTACGCAACGACGGCGATGAACCAAACGTCGGAGAAAATAAAATTATAGAAATGCACAAGAACGAGGAAGGACAAAATGATAAAAGGGTAGAGCTGGTACCGATTCCGCATTTAGTTCCAATATTTTTACAAAATTTCGTTCCCGTTCCTATAATGTATCCGGTGTCGCAGCAAGACGGCAACGAAAATTAGGATAAAGTTTACAATTATACGTATTTACTCTAATTAAGTATTCGTTATTATATATTCCAATTGTAATATTTTTAATGAATAAACAGCCGTAAAAATAAAAAAAAAATAAAAAAATCCGTGCGCTCGAAATGTTGTAAATGGTTTAATCTTCACTTCCGACAAAAGACGAGCCTTAATCTTCTTCACATTTAAAATACTCTCCCGGGATATCCTTACATTAAACTCCTTCGTCCTTCCTTGCGTTATTTATCGACGCGTCGATTATTTATTCTCGCTTAATACGATAACGAAATGCTTAAATTGAGATACTTCCGCTCGAGTCTAAACAACAAGAAAGAAAGAAAGAAAAAAAATCAAAGCTAAATAGAATCGCATCATCGGACGATAAACCGAACCATCGAGGAATTCACCGAACGTCACATTGCCGAGATAGACAAGGTCGCGCAACGATCCCAAAAGATCTAACGACGATACAACGCGCTCGCGATGTTCGTCACGATCTTTCGTCAGTCGCATCGTTATAATTTTTTTAAACGGCTTTTATTTTTCACGAGGCGCGAAGGACGAACGACGATTGTCCTCTTAGGTTATGGCGGGAGGGCAGACACGAATTCGCGCCATTGAATTTTATTCCTCTTGTACAAAAAGAAAGGAGGAAGAGGTAGAAGTTTGAAGATCGTCGCGTTAGCCGAGGTATTATGGTATTGTAAATTAAGACGCCGTCGTTTTAGAAATGTAAATAGCTTCGCATTTCAGATGTTTATTGTACGGATTTTGATTCATTCAGCTTTACAAGGTTGTGCTTTTTTGGTCATCGAGAAAATGGAATAGTAAGTGGTCGTAAAATCGACATCTATAAACGACGATGAGATTCTTTTTCTTTTTTATTTCAGATTTCTTTATATCGAATGTTATCAGCTATTTTGTAATAATTATTTGGACGTTTTTATGTTAATCAATGAATATTATGATTCGAACATACCGATAAACGTTCTCCAAAAGAAAGGCAAGTATTCGGTTCATTATAATCGTTTAAAATTAATTTTTCACATAATCAACGCGATCATCTTACACGCGACAATGGAAAATTACATTCGACGTTAAAATTATTCATCGCTTTCATCAAGCTCATAGGACAAATGAATCTTTAACGTCGAATGCACGAGAAAGATTATCTTAGAAAAAACGCGCGAAGCCGCGCGTGTGTTTCTCAATCTGTCTACATTCTGTAGAAATTCTATCGCTTTTTTGAAAAAAAAAAAAAAAAAAAAAGAAAAACAAACAAACAAAAAGCAAGATCTTTCTCTTGTCTATCCTTGGAGGTTTTGACCGATTCCGTAAGGCAAATATATACCGCTTGGCTCCAGTATTCGTTGTATAATGAGTTAAATACCGAAAATTATTGGAATGGAGTTGAAAATAAAAAAGACTCGGTGTATTTTATGTTAATTTTTTGAATCGTTATTTGTCGCTACGTAAAAGCGAGCGTCACGTTTTTTATTTTTTCTTCCTTTTTTTTCTGCGTTCTTTTACTTTCGACGAAAGTATAATTTTTATTTTTTTTTTTTTTTTTTTTTTTTTTTTTTTATCGTATTAGGTTGCATCGTATTATTAATTGTAAACAAAAATTAATCAATCGAAATGGACGTATCTGAGAATAAATTATTTAAAATTTTTACCATTACCTTATAAAATTTATTGTTCTTAATTGCCATAATTATGCATTAAAAAAACTTGTTTACAAACATTTGAAATTTTCTTATCATTTATTTGCCTGATTTTCGAAAAATCCATAACAATTAATTATTACCTTTTATTGTGCATATACGACGTTCATCATGAATAACAATCTCCGAAATAAATGAAATTTTTTTTCTACTTAATAAAAGTTGCCCCCACGCAAAAAAGGTGCGCGCGTAACGCGATATTCTCGCCTTTTTACGTTACCCACGACACACAATTGTTCGTACAACATCGATCAAACTTTTTTCCTAAGCTCAAATTTAGCTCTTTCTAACGACAGCGCACGAGCGAGGCATCCCGAAGGCAACGAAAATAATAGAGAATAACGAATGAAAAACATAAAAAAATAAATAAATAAAAAAAATAGAAAAAGTAATAATGCAGGGAAGCCGGTAATTTTGTTCGGGCTAATTGATGCGAGAGAAAAGTAGAGAGAGAGAGAGAGAGAGAGCTTGGATTTACCCGGTAAACAGAGCGATAATTCTATTTGGCAAACTTAGCATTGCGAATAGGCCGTTCCTTTGTTGGAATGAAATTTGCCAGTAATAAGACGGTTGATAGTTAACTTAATATATATATATATATATATATATATATATATATATATATATATATATATATATATATATATATATATATATATATATATATATATATATATATAGTACATATCAAGAGCGCACAGATATTTTCTTCCTGTATGTCTACTCTAATTGCTCGACAAAGTTACGAGCAAATCATATTGGTTTACAGTTTAAAATCTCTATAATACTACGTAATGTATACGAGATGATTATGCAATGATTTGTTCGTTGCGTTACATTTCCTCTTCTCTTTTTGGATTTTACGTTTCCCGAAGACGTATGTAAATATACTTCTAAAATTAAACGTTGTCTTTAAGCGAATTAACAGTAATTTATCGATGATTTATCGATCTTTAACGATATGAAAACAATGCGCGATTAAAAAAATCCTATAAATCCATGTGATTCATGAGCGTTTAAAAATTATGATTCATTTCGTACGACGATAATATGTTAAATTTTGTTGTATGCATCGAAATAGTCATCCTATGACAAAGCCGTACGCACGTAAAATTCAATCGTCGTATTATCTCTTTTTCTCTTAATTACACTCACATATTCCCGCAGGTTTAAATAAAAGTACAAAATTGTTTCTCCAACTCTATTTTTAAACGCTTTTATTTATAGAACAGCATCTTTTAATACGATGCGGTATATATATATATATGTATATATATAATCGAAAATATTTACCGCGTTCAGATTTGAATATTAATTTTGAAGGTGGCGAGGCTCGAGTTTCACTCGTTAGTTGTATCAACGCTCGAGCCAAAGATACTTATACCGGCGTAGAATTCACTTTGGGTCACTTTATATACACTTTTTTATTTACATTAAAAAGCAATCTTTATTAGAAAGTTTCGTGTTCGAACTTAAACTTCTTTTTTCATTGCTTTCTTTAGGTGACATGTTATATTATTAATACGGTCTTATATTATATTAATTAAAATTTAAATAAATAAAAAAAAAAAAAAAAAAAAAAAAAAAAAAAAAAAAAAGACAAAATAGAAAATTTTTAATTTATTTGATAATTCAAAGATGAAAATGGATGAGGCAATTGTAAATATTTAATTTTGTCGCCGTATCTTGTATTTCTAAATCTGTAATAGTCGGTAAATTTTATTGCCAATTTTAGCACGTGACTGTCAATTTAATACAACATGAATATAATTAACATAAATTATATAATTCGTTAAATGTGTAATCTTTTTATTGAAATTCTTACATAATTATGGCTATAAATTTAATTTGATTATGAAAAAATTTGTTAAATTTTACATTTAATGTAATGCTCACTCTTCATTCAAATTATTAAATAGTGAGGAAATTCAAATGATTTATTTTTTATTATGAATTATATTATTTTTATTTACCAATTTTTCAATATTAAATAAAATTGATTAATTATAATTTGATTTAATCAAAGGTGAAGTTTTCCATTTATTAAAATGGAATCCCAATGAGAATTTTAAAGAAGTCAATAGTTGATCGTTTTGTGGAAACTTTAACAGCGTAATCGTCTTTAAATTAGCATTGGTTACATTTGTTACATTATTGGGTATTTATTATAATCTTATTCTTAATTCAATTTAGTTTTAGTAAACTTGAAAACATCTTCGGTTTAACATTGGTTATGTGTTATTATAATTAGCTTGATAAAGGTATACAAAAAGTTGTTTATTCAGCTTGCAACGAAAACATCCTTCTAGAAATTAAATTAAAAATCATAACGTCAAGAAAAACACTTATACGCGTATAAGTGAAGTGTTTCGAAAAACGTGCCTCATAACGACAGTCCTCCTTTCGTTGTCACTTTATTGAGAGATAATCAAAAGCGTATAACAGATGTTTCATTCAAGTATATTTATCAAACGAGCGACCTTAGAGTAACACCTCCCGTGTTATATTAGGTAATCAAAGTCGCGCTCGGATAACTATTGCAAAACGTAAGCCGGAGACACTCGACGTGTCCCATCTCCTTTAATTTTTCAACTCGTCCTCGTCGTTAGATGCTCGCGTCTTGCCGTTTGTAAAGAGAAAAGCAAATTTATTCACTGGCTCCGTTAGTTGTCGATAGATAGACATTGCGAGCGAGACGGAGAAAGAAAGAACGATAATCGCTGAAAACAGCCCGGGGCTATGTTCTATTTGGGAAAAGCTGCTGCGGCTGTAGTAGCGAGATTACGATTCTACGCGGATCGCCCAACTATTCGTTTTATTGGATAATAACTTCGTCACAAAGCACTGTGGTCGTTTTACTATAATTTTTTTTTATTTTTTTTTTTTATCATTATCATTATTATTATTATTATTATTATTATACGCTCGCCTAGATTTACCGACTTGGCTTGTCGTTGTCTTTTTTTCCAAAAATTTTCGATTCTCTTAATGTTTTACGCGCGAATCGCTGAAAAACTTGTTACAATAAAATCATATACTATGCAGTGATTTTTATCATTGCACAATTAACAACAAACTGGATTGAAAAGTTAATCAAGACTTTTTCTCAATATACGCGTAAACGATACAACGATATTATATACGTATACTCAAGTTTACAAACGAACGTACATATAAAATCTAAGGTATATCGAATGACAAACGAACAAACGTAATGCGAACAATGTCTAATTAACGGGACGAAAGCCAATAATGTACGTCGCGCTAACCGTCTCGTAACCGGTTAACGATTTTAACGATCTTCGTGCCAGATTATGCCGACGATTGTGTTCTTTTTCGGCCTATACTTTTTACCTTTACTCGCCGCGTGGAAAACTTATCCTACATATATATATATGTATATAATTGTAAGCGAAGTGTAATTGTACCGAAACGCACGATTGAGCCGTTGCGCTTGTTTTTTCTTTCTTTCTTTCTTTCTTTCTTTTATTTATTTATTTTTTTTTTTCTTACGATCGCTTGCGCGTACTTTATCGTTATTTTAAACTTAAAATCGTCAGTTGCTTCTAATTTCTTTAAACGTTTCTATATTTATAAATTTACCGATTTTTTTAGGGAAATAAGTGTAAAATTTGGTTTATTTATTTATTTATTTATTTATTTATTTATTTATTTATTTATTTATTTTTTTTTTGTTACGTTAATTAAAAAAAGTAAAATTTATTCAATTATTTATGTATTATAATAATTGATATTCAAATTTCAATTGTAAATTTTTAATTCTTTATAGCACAGACAAATTTGAATAAATTTATCGTATAAATTAGTTTTACAACGCTCATATGTTTTAGAAATTCTTTAATATCTTTTATATTTATCATTTGAAATTCAAATGAAACCAAGGAAATTAAAATTTAATCATTCAATCAATAAAATAATAAAAAATAATTATCAAGCGTTATTAGATTTAATAGCTGATTGTAATTGACAATAATTAACGATTATTGTTTTAATTTTTGCAAAAATAGTAATGTTATAACACGATATGTAGCGTATCATTGAACCATATTTTCTAACTTCCTTACAAAACATTTTATAATTTAATATTGTTGCGTAAGATTAAATTCCGTAAATTGTGTCAGGTATCCAGGTATACAAACAAACGATATAACCATGAATATCTAAGATTTCAAACCATAATCATCAATTAAAATTTAATATATAAACGATCGTTTTACTTAAGGTTTTTTGGACTCATGGTAATCAGAAAAATGTTTTCTTTTTTTTTTTTTTTTTTATTTTCTAATCTGTAATAAAGTATAATTTTATTCAAATTAAAACGAGATGACAAAATAATTTTCACGAAAAAAATAAAAAAATTAATCATTATTCCGTGACGAAACATTATGCTTTTATTTAGGCGTTATATTAAAAGTATAATTTATGAATGGCCAGGAAATAATTTAACCTGGAAAATTTTTATACGATTTTTTGATAAATTTCTAGGATATAAAAAACTCGTCGCATAAGAATTATTAAAATTTGAGAAAAAAATATGGAAAGCCCATAAAATTATCTAAATCGTAGCATCATAATTTTGAAATATGAAGGACGATCTAGAAAGGAAGGTTTTTTTTTTTTTTTTACCCATCTCAGGTGAATCTGTAAATTCGCGGCATTTATAGAAAAAAATGAAAAGAAAATCGAAAGCGTCACGAGATATTTTACGTGCGTTGGGTGTTATTAATAATACGTTGGATTGTCGAAATTATTTGTATTCTTATTTTTTATTTATTTTTTTTTTTTCTTTCAACATTTAATGAACTTCAAACGGTTGATTTAACTTGTCGCTTAAAATGACTAATGAGATTCATATGCCTATCGACGATGGGTAAAAAGAGCAATAGAACGAAAGTAAAATTTTGGTCGACGATTTTTTTTTTTTCGATGAAGCTTTTGGATTGTGATGAACTTAGTGCGCGTTTTAAAAACTTTTATATCAAATATGAAATTATAATAATTGTCTGCGTGTTTATCATTCGCATGAACTTTTGAGTTTAATAACGAGCTTGCTTTTTTAAATAACTTTTTTTACTTTTACATTTTTTTTATACTTTTATATATTTTACTTTTAGTCAAGTTGTTGATGTTGCGAAAAAATTTCAATAACGAAAGCAGTCAGAAACTATTATGTTATTACTTAATTTCAATGAATTACGTTAAATTCTAAATTTTGTTTGAATAAAATTAAAAAAATTTGCGTACAAAGTCTAATAAATGAATACATTATAGCTTAGTTTTTTTTTTTTATTCAGTTAAACGGCCGAACGAGTTTTACACGAAAATTCTTTTATTATCTTCTTAATAATTCGATAAAGGCTTTTTTTGCACACATTTTAAATACGAAATAAAATGAGAAAAGAGTTTCAGAAAAAATGAAAGAAAAAAAAAAAAAAAAAAAAAAAAAAATTGAACAAAGCATTTGCATATATCATCCTCTCAATTATACAAGATACGCGTTATTTATATAAGAACATTTATTATTCACGCTTTTTTTCGCAGTTGCATAAGAATTATTTGAATATAAAACATCAGGTTTTAGTGGATTAATTGACAATAAGTGAAAAATAACGATAAGCTACTATTTTATAAATATATTCCATTCTCTATCGATTGTTACTTATGATACTTATTTTTGGATCGATCATTTTTTTCGTAGAAAAAAAAAAAAAAAAATCTTTCTTACATTGATGAAATGTTGCTTATTGCACAATTCTTTGAGATGATTTTAAATTTTGCATTTTAATATACTAAAATAATTAATTATTTGTATAGAAAGCAATGTACATTATCAAAAAAATGTTTAGTTTTGTAAATTAAAAACTTTTTCGTATAGTGCATTATTTGTATTTAAAATCGAAAAGTGACAATATTGAAAAAAAAAAAAAAAAAAAAAAAAAAGATTAATTTGAATAATTTTTAGTCAATCTACATTGTTTTAGTTCATAATAATTACAATTTAAACCTTAAACAATAAATTAACTCGAATATTTGGATAATAAAACAATGAATAATAGTTGATCGTTGCGTCGATCTAAACAAAAATGAAAATAGCGCGATAAAACATATAAAAAATCAAAATTTTCACCTACACGTCCGCGAACCTCGCAGCGTCTGGCAGGAGCTCCGGGAAATACTGGAATACTCGTTTGCGCTATGCGATAAGAGGAAGAATAAAAATAAATAAATAAGAGTAGAGATAGGATATTCGAAGGAAGAGTAAGACCGTTGAATCTTCATTAGCACATGCGCAAGAATCTAGTTCTCGTCAATGCCATTGCCGAGGTGGTTCCCCCACTTGAAAATTGCGAAAGAGAACGAGCAAGCGAGAGAACATATCGTGTTTTTTTTTAATATTTTCGGGGCGGGGATAGGAACCATCGCCGTCGGAATTTTTTCGGTATAAAAAGATCGCGTTTATCCATCTCCGACAACACTCGTTTACCTCTTCGATCAAAATCATCTCTCAATATGAAGATCTTTCTACTCACGGTGGTGAGTTTTAATATATTTATCGATCGTTATTGCAAGTTTTTTTTTTTTTTCTCTTTTTTTTTCTTTTTTTTTTTTTTTTTTTTTTTCGCGAAATTAGATAAATTTTTGCGTTTTCACGGTTTCCGTTTGAAATTAACGAAAAATTGTCGGTTGATTATGTATTTGTGAAACGATTCTTTTTTATTTTAATTTTATTAAAAATTTTTACTATTTTTTTATTAAGATACAGTGCAATTTAAAAGGTCTTAAAATTGAGCGATCTCATTTTTCTGGCAATAATAATAAATTTATCATAATGCGCTCTAACTAAAAACTTTTGTCCGTAACGGTGCAAATAATTATTAAAAAAAAAAATAACTCTAACGCATAAAGATAATTTTTTTCCTCCGCTTATTGTACCAATATAATCAACGCCAGATTAATCATAATCGAAGTAAAACTAGAACATAATAATATTATCTGGTTTACAGATCTGCGCCAAAGTATAAAATCGCGTTTCCGTAGAAAGCATTTTTACGCTTATCTTAAAAAATCTTTAAAGTCTTGCATTAAAATAAGCAACATTTAAAAGTATCATAAACCATAGGTTGCATAAGCGACAAATTATTTAATCTGTATAATAAAACAATTATCTACGCGCGCGGTGCTGTTTATAATAAATAAACCATGAAATAATCAAATGCTTGAAAATTTACGGATTAATATGCGAGGAGCCACACGTCTAGCTCGCTCACGCGCGCTTTCTCGATAACCCGGTTATAAATGTTTACCCGTCCGGTGAATGTATCGTAGGTATATCGGTGAACGCCTTAACGGTCGATAATTATAAACTTTACGCAATTTGTCGATTATAAATCAATATTATTGTTTTTTTATTTTTCATGTACGATTAAGTTTAGAAAGGTGAATTTATTATTTTAACTTATAGTTTCGTCAAAAAAAAAACCTTACATTAATAATAAATATTCGTTTAAAAAATTAGCTCAAAGGGAAATTCTTTAATTTTAATATTAGGACATTATCAATTAAATTAATTACGCGCTTTAATTAAATTAAAACCTCATTTCTTTATGTTGTTTTTTTTTTTTTTTTTTAACAATTGATCAATTATCCATAAATTAATCAACGAGATAAACTTTTACGAGAATAAAGAGATCACCTTAAACTATAAAAAACAAAAAAAAAAAAAAAAAAAAAAACAAATCTTAAAACTTTTTTCATAACACGCGATCGATGCGTCTAATTATCCTTCATTACCGCGCCGACGTCTGGCTCAGCATCGAAATGAAAAGTAAGAGTACGCGAGCGCGCAAAGATATATATCTCGAGAGATTATGTCCCGAGGATAGAAGACGAGAGGGCGACCTTGACGATGCGTCATTTACAAAACTAGAATTAATAACCCGCAACTCTCCCGGCACATAAACGTATACCAAAGCGTATAATATATATACATATATATACATATTTTTGTATGGCAATTCAAAAATTTAATTTTGATCTTTCTCGTAAAATTTTTTATATCGGTCAAGACGCGCCGATTTAATTAATAAACTGCATTATACGTCTGCGCAAAAGATTTATAATTTTTTGAAAGGGAGCTATCGATGCGTTTTATCCTGCTGTAATTAAGTGTCGCGTACTTGACTTTTCAAATTTTTCGAAATATTAAAATTTATCGATCGACACCTCAAAAAACTGTAATTTACCGGTTAAACATCGTATCGAATTAAACCGTCGTAAAATAAAATAAAGCAATCGCTCTTAAACGATCTGTTCTCCGGGAACAAAGTGACCGAGATTATGATAAACGATCATCGAGATCTAAATTATTCAATATAACCGTAACATTTGTACAACCAAGGGTCGGAATAAATCACGACGGTTCGACGATCGATCGGTATGGGCTCGCGATTTAATCGATTTTGCGGAGGAAATGCTCGCGACTCGCTTTTTCCATCAATATGCAAGCGCCGTGTAATAGTCGCCGTCGTGTTGCTGCCCGCGGCCGAATAAGGAGAAAAAAAAAAAAATGAAAATAAAACAAGGTCCTTTTTCTCACCGCGCGCGGGATGATGGATATAGGTTAGCTGGTTGGACCGAAGCTACTCCTTTTTTTTTTTTTTTTTTTTTTTTTTTATCGATGCAATTCGCCAACGCCTAAATTGGATTGTCGCGTAGTTTATTTAGTAAACGAGTTTTCGTTATTTCGTTACTTTTTATTTTTTTATTTTTTTATTTTTTTCTTTATTTCTTTCTTTTTAAAAGTCTTCGAACTTTTAAACGGTCTATCATATCGACAATTTTTATACAATTTTAATCTTGTAAATTGATTGAAATGATTAAAAAAAAAAAAAAAAAAGAATAATAAATAATGTCAATTAATGTTACACTTTCTTTTTTTAGCCAAATGAAATTTGATAAAAATATTACGTTATTACGAAATTAATTGATTCGGTATTCTAGTATTGCGACACTTTTGTCATTTTTATAGATTTTGCGCATCGTTTCGTCATTATTTTTTATTTAAATGAGCAAATCAAATTTACACAATCAACGAATATTCAAATTAATTTTATAATTTATTATCCTTTTTATTATACACGTTTAAAAATTTATTATTGAGAAAAAACATTTTTTTATTTACGAAATATTTGATAGAATTAAAAAAATAAAAAGTGTCTCCGAGCAGTTATTACAAAACGTGAATCGCTCATAAAAACTCAATTCCATTGTTCTTTACGTAAAACATATTTACTCCAAAATCTAAAAATCCCTCTAACCGTCATACATTTCACCAAAAGCAAAAATTTCACTTTAAACTTCCAATAAATTTTATTAAACAAACCCATTCGATCAACCATCAGACAATTCTCGCTGTCTCGGTTGCCGGGGCACCGACCAAATCAAAGCGCGACATTCTCCCGGGTGACTCGCGCTACAGCACCGAGTACCATCACCAGCACCAGAACGTCCAAGCCTCGTCCATCAACGATTTACTCCTGCCACCTGTACAGTCGGCCGTTGCCACCACCGAGAACAGACAGAGTTTCCAGCTTCCCTCCACCTCGTATGGTGTGCCGTTTCAGGTAAGATTGCGTTTTTTTTTTCCTTTTTTTTATTCCTTTTTTTTTTTTTTGGTTTTGGTAAAAAACATTTAGTTGTTGTACTAGTTAATTTTAATGATGTACATCGTGAATCGTAAGATGGATAATTTTAGTCAAAGAAAAAAATAAGAAAAAGGTAAATAAAATTTAATTACTCGACGAATTTTTTCTCTACAATTCAGCAATCGCGCTTTATTATTATTATTTTTTTCGGTTTTTCCAATTACGATATTACAAAAATAAGTACGATATAATTAAACGGCTATAGCAAACTATTAATTAAAATTCAAAGAGCGTTCGAGAAAAATTTTTCCCTGCTATATCGGAGAAAGCAAATTTGTGTTGAATACGTAATGCGTAATATAGATGTGCGAACGTAAAGATTTAAAAAAAAAAAAAAAACCTTTGAAAGTAAACGGCAGTGTTAATCTCCTTTAACATTTAAACTTGTATATATTCGTGGGCGTTTGTCACGTGCTTTTAAACAAAACAAATATCCCAATCAAATTCTAATCGGCTGTCGGATTTAGGTTAATTCAGATTTACGCTAATAAATTATTCGTCTAGAATCGTTTTCTAAATGAAAAATCTTTCTCGATAACGTTTTTCGAAAATTTCTACGATTTACCGATAACAAGTGCCGAAAATACACAAAAAGATTTGGTGTTTAGCTCGTAGCGCAAGAGCGAGCGAACGAACGTCAAATACCGGCAATAGGTGAAACTGGTTCGGGTCCGTCTCTAGGTGAGACGAGAGTCGTGACACCGGTATAACCACTTAACGGAACTCCCGCTCGCGTCTCGATTATGAGCTTATATTGATATAGCTCGCGGGATCGATAAACGGAAGGCCTATTACATAATGACGGCTATTAATAAGTTGCTTGGAATGGGGAAATATAAGGCTAGATTAAGGGGCTGGAACTCTATGTATTTTCGAAGTACGTATTACGTTATTTATCGCAGTGCGTATTACGTTTTGCAAAAAGACTTTACTTTTTCCTTTCGATGGAATCGATATTCTCATTCAATTATTCGTATTCACGTGTTGCCTTTGTATTATCATTCAACCGAATTATTATAAAATCTTATTATACCAAAACTTTAAAGTCTTTCAAGTTCGAATATCTAAGTGAACAATGAATTCCTTACAGGCCACCGACCAAGTTCAGGAAACCGAAAACCAATATTTCGCTCCAGTTACTTCTTACGGAACTCCCGTTCAGGTAAACAATTATCGAAAAAATAAATTGCTTTAAATGTAAATGTATGATAATTGTCAAATACTCACGGCAAATTTAATTCCAGGAAAGCGCACCGGTTCAGCAGGTAGAGCACCACGTTGAACTTCAAGGTATGTTAACGTTTTAAGACGTTAAACATTTATTAATTTTAGTCGTTAAAGCGATAGCATTCGTTTCTCAATACTGTACTTTTTAAAATATCGATTTCGCACATGCCAAGTTAATATGAAGGTCAGGCATTTTTATTAATATTTCATAGATGAGCATTTTTTATAATTGATAGAAGTATTTAAAAAAACACAAGATATAAATTAATTCATTCATTCCAGCGGTTCAACCGTCTTTCGCTGCTCCGGTTCCAGTTCCCAATAATGATTACGGAGTGCCAGTTCAGCAGCCACAGGTTCACCAACAGCTCGCCCCAGTATCACTTCAATATGTTTATCACCAGCCCGCCCCAGCACCTATGCAACAGGTTCACCACCAGCCCGCTCCAGCACCTGTGCAACAGGCTCACCATCAGCCCGCTCTAGCACCTGTGCAACAGGTTCATCACCAGCCCGATCCAGCACCTGTGCAACAGGTTTACCACCAGCCCGCTCCAGCACCTGTGCAACAGGTTCACCACCAGCCCGCTCCAGCACCTGTGCAACAGGTTCACCACCAGCCCGATCCAGCACCTGTGCAACAGGTTTACCACCAGCCCGCTCCAGCACCTGTGCAACAGGTTCACCACCAGCCCGCTCCAGCACCTGTGCAACAGGTTTACCACCAGCCCGCTCCAGCACCTGTGCAACAGGTTCATCACCAGCCCGCTCCAGCACCCGTGCAACAGGTTCACCACCAGCCCGCTCCAGCACCTGTGCAACAGGTTCACCACCAGCCTGCTCCAGCACCTGTGCAACAGGTTCACTACCAGCCCGCTCCAGCACCTATGCAACATGTTCACCTCCAGTCCGCTCCAGCACCCGTGCAACAGGTTCACCACCAGCCCGCTCCAGCACCTGTGCAACAGGTTCACCACCAGCCCGCTCCAGCACCTGTGCAGCAGGTTCACTACCAGCCCGCTCCAGCACCTGTGCAACATGTTCACTTCCAGTCCGCTCCAGCACCTGTGCAACAGGTTCACCACCAGCCCGCTCCAGCACCTGTGCAACAGGTTCACCACCAGCCCGCTCCAGCACCTGTGCAACAGGTTCACCACCAGCCCGCTCCAGCACCTGTGCAACAGGTTCACCACCAGCCCGCTCCAGCACCTGTGCAACATGTTCACCACCAGCCCGCTCCAGCACCTGTGCAACAGGTTCACCACCAGCCCGCTCCAGCACCTGTGCAACAGGTTCACCACCAGCCCGCTCCAGCACCTGTGCAACAGGTTCACCACCAGCCCGCCCCAGCACCAGTGCAACACATTTATCACCAGGCTGCTCCCATGCAACAAGTGCGCCAACCCGTATACGATGTCTCAATTGCTCGTCAAGTTCAGCACCAAGTGCACCACGTTCAACCTGCACCAGTCCAACACGCCCAACATGCCCATCACCATCAAGTACAAGCTCCTGTACAGCAGCAGCAGCAGCAGCAGCAGGTGCAAAGTGCCCCGATTAAGGAGAGCATCGTTTTCGAAGCTCCCGTTCCATCAATTGAAGTGTCTCAGAGCCACACGATTGAAACTGTCCCCGCTGTCTCCGAATTACAAAGAAGCGGGGACATTCCTCAGCAACAAACCGATGACAATGGTGGATATGTCTACTAAACTCTGTATAGTGCGACAAATGTGTGAATGAATGACATAATTGTACAAACGAGTCGACTGACGTGTCTGTCTTTTGCCTTTTTTTTTTTTTTTTTAACAACAGATTGTTTCAATGAATTGAGTAATATTTGAGAATGCGTCTTACGAAAAGAGATGCATGTCTTTGTATAAATGGATATAGTAACTGAAATCCAATATTTTATTATGGGTTATTCCCAGAAAAAGAAAACGCTAAAACTTTTTTTACGTAAATAAATATCTTTTTATTAAAAAAAATCAACTTGTTATTCATTAATTGTATTGGACCCTTGTGTATGAGCACTCTTTGAAAAATATACGAATAATATTATCGTAGATTTATTTTACCATAACTGGCATTTTTTGCGTGGATTCATATTTGAACCGACAGGACAATTCCAAATTTTGCTAAAATGTTCTGAATTACGAAGCACCATTTTTAGTCTTACGTGACCTGGGCAATGGGAATCTAACAGCATCCAATGTAGAGCAGCATCGTTATAGGATTCACACCACATCTGTAAAATTACATCCAACAAACCATTATATTTTAATATGAAACATTTGAAATATATGCATTAGAAAATATATTCATACATGTGCATAACTTAAAAAGAGTAGTTGTTCGTGTGTAAGATGAGTGAAACCAGGAAGACTAGGCTCATTACCATGTCTGCGTTTCCAAATTTGATAAGCTTGATAAGCTTCTCTCAAACCACCATTATCCGCTATGTTTTCACTTAACGTTAGCTCACCATCAATGTAATCGTCTATCTAAAAAGGTAAACACGTTTAAAACAATTTTCAAACTTTTTAGAATAATATTTATATTTAATTCAAATAGAATATTTTTATTTTCTTACTACTAAAGAAATACTGACGGTTAAAAAATATTGATAAAACTATTACCTCAGGAAGATAGTATTTATTGTACTCATCGATGAAACACGTAGTCTTGTTTACGAATCTAGATATTGTTTCATTACTCCACCACTGTTTAAAATTTCCGCGGCTGTCAAAACGTCTGCCATTGTTATCAAAACCATGTGTCAATTCGTGTCCCAAAATTGTTCCAATAGCCCCATAATTTAAAGCCCTAATACAGAAGAAAATTTTAATTTAAAAATTGATATCTTCGGGAATATCGAATGATTGTGCGCCATCAACTTTTTTATAAATTAATTTCTTTAATAGTAATGCGTGCATACGTGCTATACTTTTGAGAATTGTATAAAACTGTTGTCATCTTCTTCTCAAATTAAAAAATTATTTTACTTACTCGAGGCCTAATCCATAAAATGGAAATTGTAAGATTCCGATGGGTATTGCTGCGTCCGCGTAGTGAAAGGAATTAAATTTAAATTTAAATAATTTAAATCGATAATTAAATAGCAAACCGAGTTTTTTAAACTTATTACTGTTTTACGTGTAAGAAGCAATAGGAAAGCTTTTTTTTTTAACTAATATTATATATTAGTTAAATATTTACCTATTTGATTGTCTTGAAACGTGTGTAAGGCATTGACTTCTGTAGGTTCGAGTGGCCAGCTAAAATAAAATTATATTTAAATAAAATTAATTTTTGTGTAGTTCATTAAATTATAAATTTACTTACAACGTTTCATCATCTGTATTGTTATTTGCTAGATCTTGCAACTCATTAAAATTTCTAATGCGAATAATTTGAAGCATATTGTCAAAGTAAGTGCTATCTGACATATTAATCTAGAAAGTAAAATTCAGTAAATTTAATTCGATAGGGAAACTTTATTTTTAACTTGAAAATTAAATAACTACCCCTTCATAATATGCATCAAGTTCATTTTCTTCAAACAACCAATGAGGAAAGCCAATTAGTGACTTCATTCGTTTATTTTTTTCTAAGGTTGCCAATTTCGTTTGTCCATCCATCCAGTTAATATCTACGACAAATTTTGAAAAGGACAATTTTATATTTTCCAGCATCTCGCGTACTTTATCCCTAGAACCATCCTTTATAAAAGATGGATTGACGAAAAGCCAGGCAATGGCCATACCTTAATATAAAGTAGATAAATTACTTTGGGTTCATAAAGAAGACATTTAGAAAATACATTTTTTATTTCAATAATGTTTAATTATACCCATTAGATCGTTTACATTTTCCGCGCAATAAATTGACCATGAACGCTCTGATCCCAAGTCTGTCAGCTCTTCAATATATGCATACCAGATTTTTCGCAATACTTGCGAAGAATAAGGCACGCAATAATTTACAACTGTCCACCAAATTGTAGACTCTAGAAACAATTGTTATGGTAAAATCACGGTTGTCTTTTAAAATTCTGATTAAGAGATATTCACCCAATAATTCATCGTCGGTCGAAGCCAAAATAACGGCGACGTCTTTTAAATAATCTAAATCAGCTATCAAAATCTTTTGTTGTGGATCAAATTTAACAATTCCTCTTAATAATTCCTGAATGAAAGGCTTCCAAATTTTTTTTGGTTCTAGACTGTCGTTTACAGATTTGACATAATCGTCAGTTATTCGTTGAAGCTCATCAATAAGCATATAATCACTGGGATCAATGTCATCCTCATCAATCGTTTGATTCAAATACTCATTTGATAACTAAGCAAGAAAATTTAATAAAATTTATTTATTTTAATTTAGTTGAATAAATGCTTAATTTTTTTTAAAAGTTTATCAAGCGACAAATTAATGTAGAATTTAATTAGAATTCATGCTGCCATTGAAAACTTACATTATCAAAGACTTCGCTTAATTCGAATATTCTCTTAACTGTATCTTGTATATCTGATTCAGGGATTATGGAAAATGGACTCCTCGATTTACAAGATTGATCGTCTGTTGTACCATTACTTATAATCTGTTTTATCACCTCTGCCATATAAACTTTTTCCTTGGCTGAGAAACTATTTTCGTCTTCATCATCCGATTCGTTTGAATCTTCTAAACTTCTTCGAGCTCTTTTTCTAATAAGTTTCAGTCTTTTTTCCAGAATTCGATCTCTAAATTTAAAAGTTTATTATTTTCTTTTTTATTATTATTATTTTTTTTTTTTTGTTCAAATCAACAATTCATTAATGTAGACATTTTTAAAATAAATATTAGTAGTACCTTGGAAATGGATTCCCTTTATCAGGGATATCGAGTACAATAATATTTTTTTTATTATCTTTGGGATCGGCTGTAACGAACATACCAAAAAAGACATCTGCCGATAAAACGCGTTTGACTTTTGCCATCTGTATTATGAAATCGGACTTGCTTTTTGTTATCGTTGAAGGTATTTGCGGTAGACTTAGTTCATCCAATAAATCATACAATGGATTCAGTCCCAATTCATCGCGAGAATCTGTCAATTAAATTTATCAATTAGCCCGATAAATTTATAACAAATAAAAAGATAATATAGTCAATAGATAAAACGAATCACCTACCGACATTCATACAACTAATAAACAAAGTTCTGGCCTCGGAAACGGCCCATGGGATATTTTTATCGCTATCGTTTTTTAATATTAAATCTAGTACTTTTCTCGATATCAATATACTCTTTTCGTTAAACCAATTGTTCTCTTGACTTAATTCTAAGGACGGATGTGCTTCCGGCCACCTTCCACACGCATACCTAACGTAAACGTTGAAAAATGTTATTAAAAGTTAGAATAAACGACATAAACGATGGCTTTATATTTATTTATTTATTACTTATAAAAGTCGTCACAGGGATCGACGGAAGCGTTCATCGATTCTTTCAAACTCGCGGCTGAAAAAAAAAAAAAAAAAAAGAAAGAAAAAAAAACCAATCAAACGATCGAAAGAGAAAAAAGATAAGTTTAAGTTCGTGTTTAGTTTGTATATATGTAAGTGCAACAATTGAAGGTTCGCTTGAATCGATGTAAAGAACTATAGAAAATTTTATTCTCACCTATGCGCATGCAGTCTTCGTTGTCGCACAAACGTATATTCTTGGTAAACTTGGCATCTAAACAGCAGTTAATCGTAAGTGACATTAAAAATGTATTACGTGATGTATAACGCATTCAATGTTTCGGACAATTTTATTTTCATACTCACACAAAATTGAAAGTACAACTACCGCCACGGACATTGCGAACGCAATGAATGCTAACGCGAATACGGGTAAATTTTTTTTTCTGTGTTTTTTAAAGCTGAAATTTTTAATAATTTTAAATTAGTTTTAACGTATTATTCGCGGATATACAATTATATACAACAATTCTTACTTACAAAGATCTTTTTGATTTCACTCCTACTAGATTTTTTTCGCTATTTATGGAATAAACTGATTGTGAATCGGTGGCTAAAAATATTTTATATTTACGTAAAAAATTAAAGTACAAAAATATTTACTCTTTGTGGAAAGCTATTGAAATATAATCGATTTATAAATATACGCTTATCTTTTTATCGTAACGATTTTTAGTTTGAAACGGTTCGATAATTTTTCATTTAAATAAATTGCGACATTTTAAAAGCTTTTTATCGATTATCTATTAATATATATATATATGTGTGTGTGTGTGTGTATATAAGTAAATATTTATTATTAACAATTTATTAAAGGAAAATTATCGCGACATCGCATCGTTTCATTGCCGTAATTTATATACCGAGAGAGCTGTAAAACTTTAGTAGGCTATGAGAACTATCACCATGAATTATAGTTTTACTATATACGTATAACATGTGAAGTAAAAATATAGAAAGCTAGAAATAGCGCGGCTATATAAAGCGAAATCTCCGGCTATTTATGTTAAAACTGATTCTATTTCTAAACGTCGTTGTCTATTTTCATCAACATTAACAATAGATTATAGAATACTTACGCAAACGAAGCGAAAAAAAAAAACTTTATTTTTTAAAAACCTCGAACTTAAAACCTTATAATTTCAGCGAGAAAAAAAAAAAGCAAAAGTAAGGAAACAAACGATGAAACGGTAAAAAAATCGATTTAAAAAAATAATCTATCGATTCCGTAAAAGTTGACAAAAGCGGAAGCGAATAAATAGATAAGCGCGCCGGTGTCGGAAGCTCGAGCGTTTAAGCAAATCGACGCTGTTTCTCTCTCTCTCTCTCTCTCTCTCTCTTTCTATACTCACCGCGCCTATGGTTGTTCATGCTGAATGGCCCACTGACCGGATCGAACTGACCGGTGAACCTGAGCGGTACTAGTCCAGGTGTCGTCGAGCATATGTGTGTGTGTGTGTGTGCGTGTGTTTGTGTGTGTGTGTTTGTATGTATGCGTGACGCTACCCCCGACGATCTATCGGTGCATCGATCAAAGATTAAATCTGTCACTGTGTGTGCGCGCGCGCGCGTCCGCCAAAGTGCTGTCCCCTCGTTACCGTATGTGAAATTCACGCGAATCGATTACTTTTATCCATTTTTTATTTATTTATTTTATTCGGCGAGAACAGTCGTTTTAAACGTATGGGTAGATTGCATCGATGGAAGATTTATTTGGATTATTCGTTTGGCCCTTGTTCTTTGTCTATTTTTACGTTGCGTGAGCTCGTTATTGTCAGCTGAAAATTTGATGAGCGATTAGGTATGATGCTTTGGAAGGGTTAACCGCTCTTTGTTGCTTTTTTGCGTTGAACGAGACAAAGATTGTCAAATTATATTAACGTTTCGGGTGGAAAAAGTTTTTCTTGAAATGCTGTTGAATAAAAATATTAATTTAATTAATTTATTATCTTTATTGTTAATAATAATTATTAATTTTAAAATTAGTGGCTACTTACTATTTAAATACGTAAAATCTTAATTGAATAATCCACTTGTTTATATTATTTAGTTTATCGACTTAAAAATGATGAGAAACAAGTTATTAGCATTTATTTTATCGAGAATTACTTTGATAGTTTTTAATATAATTCTTAATATAATTATTTAAAATTCGCGTTAGATTCTTATTTTGCTAATACCAAAAAATTCAAATATTTAAAAGAAATAATGAATTTCTAATTCACGGTCTATCATTCTACTAATAGCCCGGAATAAATGACTTTATTACTTTGCGTTACCATAAACCATGAAAATTTTCTCTCCCAACCGAAATCCACATTAGACCGAATCATTAAGACACGCTCGATCTTAAACTCGGTTAACCTGCACTATGCAGCAGCAGCGAGCGCGCGCGAATGTCCAATATGCGGTAATCCGGGCGAAATCGCGCAAAAAAGGGAAGTATTCCGCGAAAGAATGGAGAAGTGGAACCACCGAGTTGGAAGAAAATTCCGTCGACAGGTTGAATATGTATGTATAAATATACACAGCTCTGCGTATAGAGTAATTGCTTCTCGAGCTCCGCGCGAATACATTACCGGACCTCCCGGCAAATTCCTTCGAATCTCGTTGCGCCTTCCACGCGGACTCTTACTTTTATCCTTTTTTATTTTTTTTTTCTTTTTTTGAGCGACGGTGTACGTTGATTACTATTTCGTTTTATAGTTTATTTCTCGTTACTTAAACTTTTTAAAATCAAATGTTCATTTACTTTTAATAATTATATTATTCAGAATTTCGTTTCATTATAGAATTAAAAACAAAAATTTAATCGTCAATTATTTTTGTTGAATAAAATTTTTAATTTAAATTACGCGAATTTAAGGAATTTTTATAATTACATATACATTATTAATTTTGATAAAGGAACAATTTTTAAATAATAATAGGTACTTAACATTTACCAACCGCTACACATTCTATACATGCATAAAGAAAGCTTAAAACTCTATTCAAATTCAATGAATCATTCATAATTTTAACAAGTACGCATACGTCGATCGAAGTTTCGTTAATGCAACTATAATACAAAACCATAAAAATAAAAAAAATAAAAAAATATATAAGAAAAATACCTTGACACAAAAATCGTCTCCGCTAACGTCTCAACTCGCTTCGACGGGTAAACTACACAAATAAAGAAGAAAAAACAAACAAAAGAAAAAAAAAAAAAAGAAAAATGGAAGTAGAAAAAGTCTGGAAGAAAAGAAATAATGTTAAAGGCAACGGGAGCTTATGCGAGTGTACGAGAAATCGACGAGCGCAAAGGGTATATAAGAGACACCAAGGTGGGGATAAAAGAACCATCGGCGTTTTACAGCCTACCGACTGTTGTCTATCTGTGTAAATGTGTATGTGTATATTACGAATGTTGAGCGACGCGTTACCCCGGCAACATATCAAAATTGATTTGTAACAATCGCTCGCGCGCGTGTGTCTATGTACGTTTATACATACTAATGTGTCATACACACACACACACATATATATATATATATATACATATACATATAGACAGTTCGCAGGAGGAGCTTTACGAGCTTCCAGATATCCGAAAGGATAACGTCCTCGTCGAATCGACGATGCGAGGGAGAAGATAAGGGTAGAGATATTGTCGCTTCCTTTTAAATAAAGCGAGCTTTACTTTTTTTTGTACCCTCGTTATTATTTTCTCAATCGTCGGCTGCTTTTTGACTATCATCTTTTGTGGTTGACGGGTCGGAGAACTATCTACAATTTTATTATGATTCGACGGTGTTATTTTATGACGTTTGTCAATTATTTATTTTAGTTTTTGATGGATTTTAAAACATAAACGCAATATATGAGCAAAAAATATTTTTAATTATAAATAAAATATATTTGATGAAAAAAAAAAAACTTTTTAATTTTAATTTTTAATGTGAATTTGATTGTTTGTTTGTTTGTTTGTTTGTTTGTTTGTTTTTTTTTTTTTTTTTTTTTTTTTATTATTAATCGATAAAAACATCAACTTAAAATACATTTTTATAAATCGTGTTGTATCTTTGCAATCAGTAGAAAAAGCACATTGTATAGTCAGACACTATACATTCAAAATTATTCCATTAAATATTTTAATAATAAGTTTAAATTGTATCACTTTTAAAGTTTTCCATTAAATAAAACTCGCATCAAACATAAAACTCAATAACAATAATCCTAATAATTTTTTTTCTCAAATTAGTATCTTCGACGCTTTTAAATTTATTAACATTCATAACTTTCATCGATCGATTAGGGTATAAAAATTTTACATACGTTAATATATACTTGGTACAAATCTTGTTTAAAAAAATCTATAATAAGATAGTAAAACGAGAAGTAAAATTAAATAGTACCAACAGCTTGGTATTAATTATTTAACACGCGAGTCTACACATCGATGAATGAGCAATAAATTTAATTTATGGTCTGATACCGGAAGTTTTCAATACATCTTATATTATTTACGTAAGTAATCAAAAATTAGTAAGCAGCACTTGTTTCGTGTAACTTGTTATTTGTAATTACCAATGATGTAATATAGACAAAGAAATAATGCGCTTTATTAATTTTACGTTACATATTTTATCAGAAAATTATCGTTTCAAAATTTAATTTAATCGTAAGAATAATGAAATATTTATAAATTCGAGTGGTATTAAAGTCAATGCTATACGTCGTAGAGTATTTGAAAAAAAAAAAATAAAAAAATAAAAAACAAGAAAAGTTTCAATTGCACAATACTTGGCTTAGTTTTGATCTCGTTAGTACTCAGATCTAGGATTTTGCTAATTAAACTCGTTACTTCCTTTTTAATGGATGTCTTGCTTAAATTCTGGTACATATGGTTTGCCATGAATATTCTTTAAATGGATATAAAAGTAGTCCATATAAAACTGAATATTTCGAAACGATTGAAAAAGTTGCAATGCTATTTTAGTTGAGCTATTTTGTAATGCAATCAATGCATGAGCACATGTTCACCAATGATTAATTTTTACTTTGACGAGTAATTTTTTAATTTGCAACATATATGTATACGTATACATATATATATATATTTTTTTATTTGTTACTTTTCGCAATAATTTTTATAATTTTTATCAAGATTAATCATATTTTAAAGCAACGAGTGAACTTTTCAGTTTTTAGTAATTATCAAATATTTCATGCGTTACTTTTATCGGCGATACTTTTTTTACGATCGACTTAAAATTAAAGCGAGGAAGGTTGGTAATAGACACAATGAAAGACAGATATGCCTGGTGTATCACAAGACGTAAAATTACTTTTATTAGAAAATAAATAAAAGTGTACGAATGTTGTTGTTTTCTTTTTTTTCTTTTTTTTTTTCAAGTTTCGGAAGTTTTGGGCGGTGGTATGGGTACAGAGAGACAAAAAAAAAAAAAGTTTGTTTCGCACATAAATTATAGAAAGAAAAATGTACAATCGCCCGAACTTTTCGACATAATCGATTTATCGTGTATCGCACAATGATGACGGATAGCGTACAGATGAAGTTACGGACTGGATCGGGGGGGATAAAGCTGGGAATAAGTTTTTCGACGTTTTGATGGTGTCTGTGTGACGGAAAAGCACGGTTTTTTTTTTTTTTTTTTTTTTTTTTTGTATGTTTAAGTGAGTTTGATCCTCGGCGACTCGAGCGTTCCACTTGATTTATAATAATTTAGCTCGTTGTTCGTTGGTGATTGTGAAGTTTTGAAGCGGTGATTAGAAGAGAACTGGCCACAACCGGTGTGCACTGGTTCGAGTCGATTTCCAAAGTAGATTGTCCTAAGGTCTATGCGTTCGAGTTTTTCGAAATTGATTTTTGCCGATGATGGGAGTCCGCCGGTCAGCCGAGGTCGGTGGATGGGGTTTGCTTGGATCTTTGTTGACGACGAGTCATCGACGATACCGCTTACCAGCCGTGTCCGTGTCCGTGGACGGGCTTGATCTCGGCCTTGGGCTCATGGTAGACTTCGTAGCCGATGAGGTGGGGGTGTCCAGCGTGGGCCTGACCGTAGTGGAACTGGTGAGCCTGGCTGTGGACCTTCAAGTGAAGGGGCTGGGGATGTAGAGGTGGGATGGGATGCTGCTGGGGCACCTGAATCACATGATGATGTTCGGGCTCATGATGATACTAAAAATTACAAGCAAGGTATTAGCGATCGTTACTTACGTTGAGTTGCTCGTTGAAGATAGTTAGCGTAATTGTTTTATTGTTAACTATTTTATTTCAATATTATCAATATTTAAAAAATTATATGCAAATTTTAAACCTGGTTTCTCTTTCATTACTTCATAAAATATTTAAACAACAAACAAAATCATGCAGAGTAAAGTAAATGAGCTACGAGAAATCAAGCTGATAAATAACTTATATCAACTCAAGAATGGATATTTATTTTTATCGAATATTATCTTGTTAAAAATTATAGTGATTGATAAAAGATTAAGACATTCTATTCAAAATTTAAGTTAATAAAATGATTATTGCTATGTATGACGAATCATAAAAGTTGTTAGAAATGTTGAAATTGAAGAATGAAAAATTTGAATTTATCGAAGATCGGATGAAAAATTAGTCGTCGTCGTCGTCGTCGTCGCCGTCTAAAAATGAAATATTTTGGTCCTTTTGGATTTCAAATAATAAAATCACAAAGAGGAACGGAGAGATAAGGAGAATCTCATGAAGTTGAAGATGCTCGTTTCAGGCGAAATCCAGCCATTTGTTGAGCGACACAGAAAATAAATTACGAAATACGTTACATTGCTTTTCCATGGATTCCATGCGCTCTGCCAAGGATTCCAGCCACTGCTCGCCTGAGCCCATGGATTGTGGTAGCTCTGACTGCTCTTCCACGGATCATGATAGGCCTGGACGTTGTTTCAACAATAACAAACCATTGTAATAATTCTTTGCTGCTGTTTTGTTGTTCAAAATGTCACGGTGCTCGATGTCACGGTAGATGACGATTTTGATACAAAGAGAATTCCGTTTAAATAAGGATGCGTTTGGCTTTGCTTTGCGAAAACGTTCGAGTGACTTCTTTGTATAAAATCGAACTCTTCCGTGGAAAATTTAACACCGACATTGTTAGCGATGAGGTTATACGAAATCAGATGACTTCAAGGTATACAGAGAAGAACAGAGTCCAGATGCAATGTCTTACTCGGAGTTTCAGTAACCGAGTGGCGAATTGCACCCGACGGTTAATAAACCGTAAAGACGAGTTATCTTTACTTTGAGATTGTTACGATTGGAGTTGCGTGTTGCATTTGGCGAGAATCGCTTGCTGATTCTCGTGCTGGGAAAATTAACGACGATGTGAGTACATTGTTGCGTTTCCAAAAGTGCAGAAACGCATGGGAAGTATGTTGTACAAATTAGAAGAATTATTACCTCATCAGCTCAGTCCTCGCTGATTTACTTTATCAAATTTTAGTATCGTATGTGGAGAAGATGAAGTTCAGACACGATTTTAGAGTGCTTTAAAGTTACTCAAGAGCTTTGATATTTTATATTTTACTCTACGTATAAATTTTCTCATGTTAAGCATAAAGAAATAGAAAATTATTTTTGTCTCATTTGAATTTACGTGAATCGTTCATAAAAGTAATGTCTCGAAATAACAAAAGCACTCTCTTAGTTATTAGGATAACAAGAAAATCGGAAACCTGTTAAAGTCGAAAGTTTGACGTTTTCGTTATAAATACTTTATATTTATTGGCAATCCGTCGTTGTAATAACGGATTGCGCAACGATGCAAAAAAAAAAAGAAAAAAAACGCGCATACTGTAAAAAAAGAAAATTGGTACGTTTGTCGAAGGATTGTTAAAATCGTAAGTGTTAACACTGCGGAATTAATGAAAAATAAAAAACTTTTCGGGATAATGTATATATTACTTATGCAACGATACTTACGTAGCCGGGGAGAGCGCTGGCGGCAGCGAAAATGGCGAAAAGAACAATCTGCGAGGAGAAAAAGATTTAGATAAGTTGTGATTTACTTATTTAATAAGTAAATTGTGCGCGCGTACGTCTTTGTAATCGTATGCTATTGATTATCAAATATAGTTAGATTACTAAGACTCGTTAATCGTTGAAAATTTATTTCGAGTTTTACTATTTTCATCGAAAAAATTGAAAGCTTTAAAGTTCGTTTTGCTGGCCATTTATTTATTTCGTTAAATTCCGTGTATTCAAAATAAATTTTCAAACATTTAATATTTATGAAAATAATGATTATAGCTGAGCTTAAGATATGCAAGTTTTCCAAAGCGAGCTTTATGTTGAATTTTAAAGTAAACTTGAGTTTATCGCGAAAATCAATGTGGAGAATGAAAGAAAAAACTTTGATAAATTTTCACCGTAATACTTAGATCGAGCTTAATCAAAAAGTGAGTGCGGTAGGACGTATGTTTGTACGCGATTGTAAAAAGTACAAAGTGTAATTCTAAGATATAATGTAATAAATGTGTAAAACTTACGAATACTTTCATGTTGATTGAGAGTTGGTTGTTGGTTAGGTGAGAGATTTGTAAGTTTTGATGTATCTTGTGCGATACGCTGTGAGTGACTACATGCCTTCTGGGGCATCGAGCTTTGCTTTTATAGAGGGACCCCGGCCGATGGGAGACCTAGAAAATAGTCTTGGCGGGGGCCGGTTTCTCTCTCTCTCCCCGAGAGATCTAGCTTAACCGGGGGAGAGCCCCTTTCACCGGTGGCCCCGGTTACGGCGCTCCTGTCTCGACCCTTTCCTGAGAGAGCCGAGCCTCCGAGCGAGCCCCTCGACTCAGTAGCTGCTTTTCGCGATTCTGTTGCGCAGCGCTCGCCTGGAACCTCGCTACCGGAACGGTGAGCCGTTCTCACTCACTCTCTCTCTCTCTTTCTCTCTTTCTTTACTTCTCGCTTACTTTGTATGTATCAAGAAGATTTGTCAAAGTTTTTGCCGATAAGTTTTCGTTGCCTATGTTTTAACTCGTATACTTTATATATATATATATATATAGTTTATTCATATTTGGGTGTAATTGCGATAATTAATACCGGATTATTGCAAAGATTTTTAATGTTGTATACTTTTTACGCGTATATATATATATATATATATATATATATATATATATATATATATATATATATATATATATATATATATATATATCTATGAAATGTGTATGTGAAACGTTTTGCGATAAAAATTTCATCATTTCTTTTGTATAAAATATTTGCTATCGCTGTATCGCGATCTTAACACGGTTGAAAAATTGCCGAGTACATCCTAATATAAAAAGTAACTTTTTATATACGAAAATGCTCAATGAATTTAAGCCACGATCATAGTCCGAAGTCGCTTATCTGTTTAAGGCTTTGAAATTTCTTCGATTTGACAAATATGGAAACTTGTTATAAGTAATATCCCGTAAATATTTGAAAATAGCATATTCTTTATTGTATGATGTTATTACTCGAAACACTTTATTGATTTATTATTAAATGTTTTATTTTATCGTTCAATTTTGAAAATTTAAACTATAATTAATCTACAAACGATAGTATTAATATAAATATATCCAATGTACATAACGCAACATGTATTATAATATGTTGAACAAATTTTCAATTATAATCAAACGTTCTATTTTTTTATTTACTAAACTTTATTTTTAACGCAATATTTTAATATCAATACAAACATAATTATAAATTAAATAATATTCTTGTTTAGAAAGTATAATTAAAGTAAGTATAAATAATTTTTCAATTTAAGTAACATAATTTTTACGGCTACTCATTTTTCAACTTTTCCAAGAGTATAAATTGTATTATAAAGAAACATTCTTTTAGATTCAATTATGATTTAATTAAAGCGGTAAATTCAATTACATAATAGGCGCACATTTTTAATCTTTGCACAGAAAATTCATACATGGGTAGACAAACACGGTCATATTTTTAGTTACTCAACCGATTTAACCGGCATTTTCTTACGTTTATTTGAATACCGGGGAAGTATAAGTTTCAAAACAATTTTTTTTCTTTTTTTTTTTTTTTTTTTTTTATTACGATATATATATATATTTACTACTACTAAATAACAATGGAAATTAAAGCGAATTTAATACACTTTATCTCGTGATTGTATTTATTAAGCGATACGCATTGAAATTTTCTTTTTTTATAAATTTACAAAATTTTACAAACTCTTCTTAAATTGAAAACGTTATCTTTTTGAAATTAAAATTAACATGTGGTATATTTATAAAAGAATTCAAACCAGCATGTAATCGTTAAAAAATTCCACAGTTGAGGGATTAAAAAGCAATCAGCGAAAAATATTAAAATAGCTAGTATAATATACGATTACGTAACTATGGAAAAAAAAAAAAAAAAAAAAAAAAAAAACCTAAGTTTTATGCAAATTTACATATTTATGCAATGGAAAAACTTATTACAAACAATGTTGGCGAATTTCTCAGCAGGTGTTACTTGGGCTACTCGAAAAATGAGCGAAAGAGAAGAAAAAATATATAAGTTTAAATACGTAATTTCCATATCGTTTCCTACGTACATTAAATGTTAAATAAATTTTTTTTTTCAGGCATTAAATATATTACGCAAATTTAGTCTGAAACTCATTTTCAAAGCGAGTATTTACGTACATTTTAAAATGCGTTTTCTCTCGCATCAACCTAAAATTATATATATATATATATATACATAAATATAGCATATTAACAATCCATAAAAATAAAAACTTCATTCGAACGGAAAAAAAAATCGTAAAATCGTCGAGGTTCGATGGTTAAAACGTTAAAGTACGGTTGTACAAAGGAAGCAAACGAGAGTAAATCGAAATAATAGCCCGGAGCTATCGCGACATCCAAAACGATCTCGGACGTAACCGCGGAGGACGAAGGTTGCAGACGGTCGTCGATCCGGTAAAGCACACCTTGGCCAACATTTTCTAAATCGAGGGGTTTTAGTTGACGGCGACGCGACTGGCCATTTAGAGTAAAGTCGGGATTCCCGCTCATGGGACGAGGGTACGGAGGTGTCAAGAGAGCCGCGCAACACCGCCTGCTACCGATATCTCGAGCAATGTGCAATCGCTCGAGTTTAATGCCTTTCGGGATTTGTCATCGCGACCGCGCCCGCGACTCGTTATCCTTTATCTCTTTCTTCGTTCTTTTTTTTTTTTCTTTTCATCCTCGCGTTTAGGTTTTAATCGTTAAGGTATATCGTTAGAAGCGTTGACTTCTATTCTTTAAGTTTATCTTTTTATTTTCTTTGTTTTTTTGTTTTTTTTTTTTTTTTTCGCGTTTGTTTATTCGTTTAAATTTTAATGAGCTCACGCATGCACGCGCGTTTTTCCAATGTTGCAATTCGTATAAATTATTCTTAATTGCGAGGAATTAAATCGAATTAATGCGTAGTTTAAGAAAAAAAAAAAAAAAAAAAAAAAAAAAAAAAAATACATAAGGTTACGTTTTAAGTGAATGTAACATATTTTGTTTATTATTTCATCAAGTGCTTTTACTTCCATGAGAAAGTTGCAGGCAAAGTGCAAGTTTATTATGCGTATTATGTTTAAATTAATTTACGTGCGAACGCGCATATGGCACTTTTTATTTGTTTTTGTATATCTATTTTATATATTTAAAAATTACATTATTTGCGACGTTTATTTTAAAATAAATAAAGTAAATTATTAAATATTTTCGAAACTTGTATGTACTCTGTTAACACGTCGATATTTAAGGCAAATCTTTTTCACTTTGAAAAAAAAATGTCTCATTTCGCAATTTTTTTTTTTTGGTTTTTTTTTTTTTTAAAGACGACTTGGAACTAAATTTTTAAAATATAATATATGTCATTATTTAAGTGCCATAAAAAGGACGAAAATTGTTCAAAACGACTGGAGTAAAAATTTTAAAATAATTTTCTTGCTCCTTGAAAAAGAAAAATTAAGTGTGGTATTTTTTTGTTCGTTTCGTAGAGCTATTGAATGATGTATTGGGGTCGGTCGGTAACCCTCGGTTTCGAATCTGGGTTTGGTAAAATTTTAAGGGCTTTTAACATAGATGTCATGAAAAAAAAAAAAAGTAAATCAATTTAATTGGCTCGAAGGAAAACACATTTACAAATCGTTGTTTGAAAATTGCAAAAATTTAAAAACTTTGATTGGTTTGTTATGCGCGATAGGAAAATTGAATAAAAATTGAATGATGAAATGGAACTACATTTTTGTTGGGACATACACATTTGCATTTATTATAATTTTTTAAATAATTTAATGTAAAATATTTACATTTGTAATAATTCAACTTTTTATTAATAGTTTAAGAATTTGTGCTTTTAATTTATAATTTTTTAAAAGTTTTCATTTTAATATCGAAATATTTTTGCAAAAAATTGATTAGCGATGAAAAATATTAAAAGTAACGAGCGTATAGTTATTTGAAAATTAATTTTTTTTTTTTTAAACGAACAAATTTCAATAATTTAAAAAAAATATATTATTTCTATGCATCGAATCGTGAAAAAATTATTTTAAAAAATCAAGTACGACCTAAATCATAAAATCTTTTATCCTTGCTGTGTGTTAATGATTTTCTAAAAATGGAAACGATCAAAGAGAAATAACAATATGAGCAAATGCTGGACGCGATCTAGAAAAACGTGAGCGCGTCGACAATTGCCGAGCTATAATCAAAGCTCACGACTCCTTCGACACGAGATGCGCTATGCGATTTGCACTTACGATAAATGATAATTCATAAAAATGTTACGATAACGTTTATTTCTATTCGATCCTTGCTTTATCACCCGCATCCGATTCATCATCTGATATTGCAATTCTAAGGCTCTTACTACCTCCGGTAAAAGTTACGTTAAATTACTCGGCTACGCGATTGCTTCCGTTGCGCAAGCGTCTACGTATATAATGCGCGCGAGCGCGCGCGTAACCCACGCGAGAAAAAAAAAAAAAAAAAAAAGAAAGAAAAAAAAAAAAAAAGAAAAAAAGTCTAGCGGAAAATATATATCGCGCGGCGGTCTTTTAAAATTCCTCTTTATTGTTGTAAAAGATTTAGCAATCGAGGCTCACGCGCGAGGTTTGAACTTTTGTCCGAGCGTACAATGGGCTCGCTTTTCTTTTTTCTTCCTTTTCTTTCTTTCTTCTTTTTCTTTATTGTTAATATTATTATTTTAACGAATGCCGAAATCTCGTTCGCCGAAATTTTTTTCACCGACTGCTGGGATGCGTCGGTAAGTCATTGCTTTGTTAGTCAGCTCGCTTGCCTGGAAGTCGTAAACAATTCGCGCGCTCGAATATTTGACGCGCTCGCACGTTCTCGATTTTCGTAATGTTTACTTTTTTTGTTTTTTTTTTTTTTTTGTTTTTGTTTTTATTATTATTATTATTATTATTATTATTGTTCGAATTTGGTATAGTCATACGTCTCATTGCGCGAGTCAAATTGATTAATCTTCTATAAAATTTTAAATATGTATGGTTTCGAAGCGAATTTTTAAAAAACTCAAAGGGAAAAAAGTTTCGACGTTTAGTTTTACTTTGATGAAAAATTATTCTTGACCTTCTTTTTAATAGTTACAAGGGAAAAATACTCTTTTAATCGTAATACAAGATTTAATTAGTGTAAGGAATCTGTGTCATTGGTTCAAAAATAATAACAATGAATGCGCGCTTTTATTATCTCAACTTTTATATTTGTCGAAGTAATTTAAAGAAAAAATGACTCTTAAAATAAAAAAAAAAAAAAGTAGTAATAAATAGACATCAATTTTTACGATTTCAAATCTAACGTCGAGTGGTCTGAATAATTCTCTCTGTTACTACTGAAATAGTTAATGTCGCAATTAATCATCAAATGCGATTATAAATTTGATAAAAAAATCTTACGACAACGAGCTCTCGTGGATTTTAGAAAGTTTAAAACAATTAAACGAAACACTAAATTAAATTGTTGGTTATAGTATAGAATGATGAAGTTATTTTAGTAAAAATTTTCGTTGTTGCAATAATGATATTACCGATAAAACATATACTGGGATTTATTAATATTGCCCATAAATATAATTTTCAACAAAATTAAATTTGGTCTCGATATACTTTTAATAATTTTACAACGCTAATAGCTTTAACATATACCAAACATAAAATACATAATATACCAATTAGTACGTATACATTAAAGATTTAAAAAAACTTTAAAGTTTATATTCCGTGAGAAAAATGTTTACGATCGATTCCTCGTGCATATAAAATTCATTGTTTTTTTTTTTTTTTTTTTTTTTTTTTTTATATTGTTATACATAAAAAATGTTAAAATTGCAGGATAACATTTTATTTTATTTATTAAATATTCATTAATTCGAATATTAAATTATTAATAATAATGAATATTGTTAAATAATTTATAAAAAAAAGATTAAGTATGAAATAATTTTAACGCAAGAAAAAATATTTATTCAAACTCAAGTAAATCGGTAAAATGTGTTATCTTGTTTAGGTAAAATAATTTTTCGCCATATGCGAATAATATTTAATATCTAGTTCTAGATTCTTATATTATACCTATAAGATAACCAAAATTTGAAATAAATTTAACGAGAAAGTGAAATTTCCTTTGATAAAACGATGACGAATAAATTTTCAAATATTATCCGTCCAAATACAAACGATTTTATTTTAAAAATTTTCGCTTTTGCATCAAATATTTCTGACACTTTTATTTATGAATTAGAGGCGAAACTGTTAAACTTCTCAGAAACATAAACGCAATCGTGTCGGTGTAATAATTCTTAAATATTTGTAACAGAAAAAGCTAAGACATATGTTATGATAGCTGTGCATACTATTAATGTTATAATTGCGGCAATTTGAACTAGAATTTCTTATGTAGCCTTAAGAATATATATATATATATATATATATATGCATCGTACGTGGAGTTGTTGGTATATATACATTGCTGCAAAGTAATTTTATAGCTTAAAAATGTTTAAAGCTTCTAAGTATCTCGAAGGAAACACGTCGTAAATAATATTGTCCTGAAAAAGTAAATTAAAAAAGAAAAAAAAAAAAAAAAATACGTAATTCAATAAAATTTCAAGCGCGATTATTATTATTATTCTATTTTTTTCTAAAAATACATTAATATACGGAAACAAAAGATCAAATTAAAAAAAAAAAAAAAATTCATGACCATCGCACAAAACGCTTGGCAATATATTCTTTTCATTTTTTATTATTTATTATTTATCTTTTTATTAACTAGACTCAGCCATTAAACATTTTTTCGTTTCGCTTTCTTTCCGATCTCAAAAGATAAGGAAATTTGAGCGTTCACGATTTTTCAAGCGCAGAAAGCCGATAATACAAAAGGCAAAGGAGGTAAAAAAGAAAAGGCACATAGAGCGAGCGGTTACGGTAACGGAAAAGACCGCGCGCCGGTGCATCGGCTCGGTTTTATTCGACGTAAGTATATATATATATATATATATATATATATATATATGTATCCTTGCAACACATACATATACATGCTAGAGGAGAGCTCGAAAGTTTAACGCTCGGTCTATTATCCGCGAGCGCGCGTCGAAAGATGCGAGCGTCAGACAAGCCGCTCTCGCGTTATTTCCGTAAGCGCGTTTTCGCGCCTTCCACGTCGACTCCCCGGAGGATCTTTGATCGAGTGTTTATTGCGACGGATGGATTATTAAATGCGCGATTCTCCGATGGGAATTTCCAAGGGTGTTAAGTGAATTTTAAGACGATTGAAAAATATACAGTTTCTTTTTCTTTTTTTTTTTTTCTCTATCGCGTATTTTTTGTTCGCTCGTAAGAATTTGGAACGTTTTTATTATGAAAATAAATAAAATCGTATATATATATATATTTGAATATATAATTAAGCGAACATAAAATGAACATTTTTGTTTACTGAAATAAAACTTTCATTTTTCATTCGAGTGGAATAACGCTCGCATAACGCAAATCGATAACGAGCAATTAAGTTAGTCACTCGTTAAAAAAAAAAAAAGTTTAATAAACTAAACCTTTGAGGTAAGCCGAAAGCGCTTGTTAATTTTTATATTACCGTCTTGCGCTAATCAGTCTTTAAAAGTCAATCGTCGGTAGAATGAGGTAGCGCTTGGAATCTAAAATTATTAACGACGCTAACGATTATCTTGACATTAACTTTCTTTGTCAATTCAATATAAGCCAACGATAATTATTGTTGATACAATGATAAAAATGTCGAGTTGAACCAGTGTTACTTGTGACCGATCCGAGAGTTGTTTAAAATATTACGAGATGATTAAATATATCAACTTTATAAATAAAATGGTGATAAATTTCAAATTTCATATAAAGTCGTTAACATCGATGTATATATTTAGTGCATAATTAACGATCGTTAAAATTTTGCAAATCACACTCGAATAAATTGTTTCCCTACCACCGTGGCGATTAAAATTAATGTTTTTATCAAGTTAGAGAATCCACTTCGACGCACTTCGACATTACCAAATTGGCCTTATCGTTGCAACGCTAATCGATAAAAATTATACTACGCAAATAGAGCTCGCTCGCGTTTATAAAATTAATGAAAATTATTAGCGTTCCAATTACCAGGGCGTTACCCAATCCTATCTGAATAAAACGCCTCCGATGAAGTTAAATAGCAAAAAAAAAAAATAAATAAATAAATAAATAAATAAATAAATAAATGAAATCGATCGGAAAAATTTAAAAGAAAGGAGCGCACGTATAAAGTGTACACGTAGACACGAGCTAACTGGAAGAACGAGTATTTACGTTCAGATGGATTTGTTGAGAAAAAAAAAAAATAAGAAAGAAAATGTCGCGAGCGTTAATAATAACCTCGGCGGTTATTTCGCGTCTTTTCGCGGCTTGACGCGCGCGTGACCCTTGATTCGTGCGTGTGTTTACATTACGTAATCATTATACGTGTAATTAATCCAATTGCGCGACGACGAATTGCAGAAATTCATAAAGCGCGCTGGTTGTACATTGGCGCGTTTCAGAAGCCGTTTGAGCAAAACGCTTTGCGCGAAATTCCGATCTTTGTGCATACATATATCGGTATATTTTGGCATGAAACGATTTCTTCTTCTCTTATTTATTTGTTTTGTCATTCGAGCATCGGTACGATACGATTTTCATTTTATATGTGTATATATATATATATATATATATATATACATATATTCTATTTGCGGATTTTCCGGCTGTACAATTAATTTTATCCACCGGTATTCGGATTTCGATGAACTTTATCGCCTTTGGAAAAACTCTTTTTCCTTCCATTTTAAAGTACTTTGAAAAATTATGCGTTGCACTTTCTAGAATTTTCTTAAACGTATGAGGGATTTACGAATCGCAAAATATCTCGTTAATTTGTTTAGAGAAACGTTTAAGCTCAAGTCAATTAAAAATTTTTAATGTACATCGAAAAAGTGTACAATGCTTCATAAATCGTATAAAAAGTATCTTGTAAAATATCGCGCATTTTAAAAACAAATTTTAATTTAATAAAATCGTCAATTATAAATGAAATTAATTTCAAGAGATATTTTTTATAACGTTATAACATTTTTTATTCTAATTTGTTAAAACGATAAAATAATGTACATAACCATTTACTTTTAAACAGATATTAGATGCACAATATACATTATTAAGGCATAAATCGTCTTAATCATTTTAAAATTTACGAAAAATAAGCTGTTAATTATAAATAAACGTTATACTAATAAACCTTCAACAACGCGTTCTCTACAATTAACAAGAAAATCATAAAGATTTTTTTTTTTCTCTTTTTTATTATCACCACGTTCAAGTATCCATTCTCTTCTGACTTCCTATTATCTATTTGAAAGATAGAGGTCTCAATCGACGGAAAAATGCTCGCGTTTACGCTCTCGTATTATTGTTATTACATCCCTTGCCTTGGTACAATACCTAGAAAATCGGTAAAAATTCGCTCGGGGCCAATAGGTGTATGCGCACGCGTAAAAATTATTTGCCTCGTACATCCAAGCACAATATATATATATATATATATATATATATATATATGTATCCGGCAATTCTATTTCGCTAATTTCGATAATTGCTGGCTCGTTTATATTCACCGAAATAATATAATAAGTCTAGACGTGAATCTACTTGCTCGAGGTATAGTTTTTCATGTTTACATATATGTATATACAATATACGACGAGGGCCAAAATCGAAAGTAGGCCGACGGTAGCTCGAGGCAACGGGTAAGGGGAAGAGAGAGAGAGAGAGAGAGAAAGAGAACAACGAGCGATTGTTACGCTTGCGTTTTTCGCGTAACGGCTCGACGCCTCGCGTTGTTTTGCTTTAAGTTTTGTCCGCTAATATATATATGTGTATGTGTAACGCTAGAGAAAGGATTACTCAATCGTTGGCGAAGATGACAGAGCCGTGCTCGTTGGCCCGTCTTTGTATTAATTGTTTTGCAGATTCGCTAAGTTTATTTACTGATATAGTGACAGTTTACTATGATAATTGTTTTATGTTTGTTAAATATTTTAGTTTATAATGCTACAATTGCAAAATAGCGATCTCATTGAGTTTTATATAATTTAAAATTTGTTTTTGATTTTACCAGAGCATATTACATTGAACCGTCAGTTTTTTTTTTTTTTTTTTTTTTTTTTTTTTTTTTTTTTTTTTTTTTTTTTTTTATAAATTTATTTATGTTATGCATAATTATAATTTATAGCATTTTGTAACAATCGACTAAATAATTATTTAAACTGCGCCGAGTACGTTTATAAAAGAATCTTTTTTACATCGCATTAATATGAATTTATATGAATTTTCTGCATGAAAAATACATGTAACGATGAACATTTATTAAAATTTAGATTTTTCGTACTAAACTTTAAATTTATTAAATTATCGGTACAAAAAAATTTTTATTACAAAATGTAAACACGCATATTGATTGGTTTACGTTATTAAAATTTTATCCACAATAGTTTGTTGGCATCGTAACAACATAACAACGAATTTCAAGCGATAAAAGCCTAAAAAGAATTTCACGAGCTTTTGATCGAACTTCAACCGAGAAAATATGTGTCGTCGCCAATGAAACCGCTAACTTATCGCTAAATAATTTATGCATTAAAATAACTCACACGATCGCGTTTTTTTTTTTTTTTTTTTAATATTAATATTAATAAACCTTATTTACCGGATTACAAGCGCATATTTAACCGCGACTCGTAACGAGCCCGCGCGCTTTTCCTGCGTTTAGCAACGGAACATTAAAATTCACGATAAACAGAAAACCAGTCTAAATAACTATACAAGCGCGTTGGAAGACTGAAGTGGTAAAAAAAAAAAAAAAAAAAAAAAAAAAAAAAAAAGAAAGAAAGAAAATGAAAAAAAAAAAAAAAAAACTCGCTCAAAAATTCAAGCGAAAAGCGCAGGTAAATCCAACTTGCAGCGACATAACTTACATCGGCTAAAGTAAATACGTATGCCCCGCGGAGGATTTCCCAACGCGATAATAATAAATGATCGAAGCGGGAATGCGAAACGTTAAAAAAAAAAAAAAAAAAAAAAAAAAAAATAGAGAGAGAGAGACAGCTGTAAGGCTGATCTCGTTTCATTTTTTTTTCTTTTTTTTTCGTATCTCTCCCTTTTTCTCCCCGCCTTATTTTTTTCTTCGAGTCAAAGTAGATTTTCATTTCGAGACATCCCACGCCGCGTATATACTCGCTTGGCAGTCGTGCAAGAAGTTTTCCTTGGTTACTTTAATGTTTATATATATATATATATATATATACATGTTTCAGCGATCAAAGGCTCGTTAATTATTAACGCGCTCGGTATATTTATCGAGTTATACATTTGCGTTGCACCGATGCGAAGCACGAACCGTTTTATGAATCGGCCGATCGACTTTTGTATGGAAAAGTTTTACTTTTTCCTCGCTCACTTGCCCTTTCGTAAAATTTTTTTCTTTTTTTCATTATTATAACGTTCGTGCTTCGCCAACGTTAATTTTATTTATTCATTTTTTTTTTTTTTTGTTCTTGTTTTTCGTAACGATAAATTGTTGATTTTTTAATTACGGCGTGGATTAAGAGTAATATAGTTTTTAACGTCGTTGTGGATTTGTTAAAAAAGAATGGAATGAAATATCGAAATAGTGCAGGATTGATTATACATGTATTCGTCTACGCGTATAATTAAATGCAAGATGTAATAAGAAATTAAATATTGATTTATTAATTGAAATGTGAAAATTCACTCGTAATCGAGCGATGAATTTAATCGAACGCATAAATAGAGAAAGACAAAAAAAAATGAAAAGTAATTAAAATTTATAATAAATTAATTTTTCCGAAGCAAGCAAATATTTTAAAGAAATATTCAAGTATACAAAAGTCGAGATAAAAAAAAAAAAGATTAAATGAGTACACATTTAAACATAGATAAAAACGCGCAACGAGAGAAAAAAAGTTAAACATGAATAATGGAGTCGCATTATTTTACGCCTAACGAATGTGAAAAAAAAAAAAAAAAAAAAAAAAAGATCAAATAAATAAATTGTATTTTTATGATATGGCACGCGATTTTCTCACGATAATTCATCAAATGATCATATTCTCCTCGCGCAACAATGACGCCCGGCTTCGGAGCTACAAAAAGCTATATAAACGCTCGAGTTTCTTCAACGTTCCGAAAGTGAAATAAAAGGTGCAATGAGAAATGAAAAAAAAAAAAAAAAAAAAGAAAAAAGAAAAAAAAAAAAGAAATTTTTGGTGAAATAAAGAACAAAATTAATAAATATCTTCATATACATGCATAAAGTTTTCTTGTTAAATCAGAGCTAGTTGCATGTTTATTTATGTCCATTGAAGAAATTTTAATATTTATTTAATAAAGATGTTTATGTACATTAGTATATATATATATATATATATATATATATATATATATATATATATATATATATATATATATATATATATATAAAATTCGAGACACGATATTATTACAAAACGGGATGATGTCGGTAGATACGAGGACTAGCGCGCGAAATCAACGAGTTAAAAAGATGCCGCGATTATCGCGCCATTCATTAATACTCGCTCGTTCACCTATTGTAAATAACTTTATCCTATTATTTCCATTCTTTACATTATCCTTTCATAATTCGCTACTTTTCAGCCTCTTCTAAAATTTTATTACGTTAGTTGTAAGCAGTCGTTATATGGATTACATAGTAAAGCCAGAGATGAAGTAACTAACGAGGAATGATTGATGCTTGTGTTTAAAATAACAACGATATTATAGTTACATATACATATATATATATATATATATATATATATATATATATATATATATGCGAATTAGAGTTATTTAAACTTCACGAGTAGCGTAAGAGATTGAAAATTTCAAAGACTGTACGTTTACTTTAGTATGCGTATCGTTTTACCGTAAATATATATGTGTACACGTGGTGTGGAATACGAGACGAAATACGTAGACATTTTAAAAGAGATACGTTCTACGTACTACGTCGCACGATGGTTTAATGATGGAGTAAATCATTCCGCATGGTTATACTTTTCGATCGAGTTTTATTTTCACCGGTGTAATTCATATTTTTTGCTAACATTTTTTATGCGCACGCGCGCTTTATATATATATATATATATACTCGTACATTACGATGTCGCGTATTGTAAATATTGGCTTTACGACGATTTGCCGCAGAAATGAGAAAAAAATCGTTGCCTCGTATGTATAATCGAAATGATTTAACGAAAATATATAAAAATGTTGTTATCTATCCGAAAATAAATCCATAATTAGGTAATAAAGGATATCTCAATCGAATCGAGTACACGAACGTGTATCGATTAAAAAAACGCTCACACACACAGAGACACACACACATATCTCGCGAAAGTTTCCTGCTAATTCTCCTTCCAGATATAGCGGCAGCCGAGCCCCCCGCGATCTGCGAATGAGCGGACCTTTCTCTAAACTTATATTAGCTTATTAAAAGCGACCGCGTGTCTCTTTGAATCTTCGCGCGCTTTATAGTAATCTAATGCTTGTTACGTTAATTCGGGATTAGGGATTTATTGCGCGTTCATTGAATACGATGATTCTTTAATCAATTATAAATTTAAAATTATTTTTTAAAGAGTTTCTTAATTTTTTTCGTAATTGAGCTCGTTTTAATTATAAATAAATTGAAATTTTTTTTAACTAATTAATAATCGACGATTAAAAAGTTAATTTTATGTAGATTTTACCCACGTTTTCGAAATTATCTACGAATATAAGTTATTACGCGCAATTATTTCATCCTTAATTGAGCATTCGATTATTTTATAACGCCGTAAGAGATTATAATAAAAATTTTTAACAAAATTATTATTAATAATATTGCGACGTAATCGGAGATAACGCTGTTATCGTATAATGATATAAGCATCGTTTAAAACGTGAATGAGAAAAAAATAAAAATCGACGCGCATTTTTTGTCTTTTTTTTTGTCTTTTTTTTTGTCTTTTTTCGCATAGGTAAACTAAAATTCAACTTTTTCCATTACCTAACGGGCAAAACTAGAAATGTTATTTTGTTAAATTTGAATCGTATAAAAATTTTTACGAATTTTATGCGTAAGCGGTGCCGTTCACGAAAATCCAGTCGAGCAGGTGGTAACTTTTTCGCGCGGTGAAAACTGTTTATTAATTCGTTCGATTTGAATGATTATAAAGCACAAAGTGGTTATGGAATCGCTTATGTTTTGATGTAAAGAAATGTGCGAAATTTTTGCGCGAACGTAATTATACGTACAATATTTTGTTATTTATTTATTTTTTTCGAATAATTTATTTCGCAAATTAATATGATTTTTCCATTCAATTTTTTTTTTTAACGGAAGAATACGTTTGTTTTGCGCTATTCGATTTATTAACGATGTTAAAAATAGAAGAAAAAAAAAAAAAAAAAAAAAGTTTAACAATTTCGATTCCCAGAAACAGTATGTACTTTGTACAAGTTAGACAAAAAAATCAAGGTAATTGCAATTTTTCTCTCCATCCATTGTATCTCAATGAATTAACGCAACGTAAGTTATAATCGTCGGACGTTATAACGTTATAATCGACGTTGGAAAAATGCGGAATTCTCATTCTCATTTAATTGTTCGGTATGGCGTAATTTTTTTCACCCGATGTTGTTCATATTAATGTACCGGCGCACGAAAAGAAAAGGGAGCACGCCGTAAGACTTTTCGTTGTTTAAACGCAAACTCTCTTGTGTTCACGCGTGTGCGTAGTTGTGTGCGAGCATCATTAGGCCACTTTCGATTTTAAACCGATAGCCAACCGAGGATATAAGGTAAGTCGATCTCGCTATTCTCTCTCTCTCTCTCTATCTCTCGTAATTTAATGAGTTTATGGAAAAGGGAGAAATTTCAACGCCTCTAAATAAACCTTACGCAATCTTTCTAATACGCATTAGATATTATTTATCGCAATGCGTATACACCATGAAAAAATAGAGGCAACCTTTGTAATTCGAACGACGACATAAAAAATGTTACGCGAGATATAAGTATTTAAATGAGATTTTTTTTTTATTACGTTTTCATCGATCGTAATTCAATATAAAATACATTAACATTACAACGCAGCTAATTTTACTATTATCTTTACGCGTTTTATTAAGATTGTAAATATTAAACGCGAATCTTTATTCGATAAAATATTATTTTGCGCTTTACAAAGAGCTAACGAATAATTGGTATTAAGTTTCAAAGTAAGATTAAAAGTATTATACATTCGTAATTAAAATAAAATATTACACGTTCGACGTTTATTCCCGTAGGCCGCGATATATTCCAGGTTAAAATAATTTATATTTTAATAAATAGCTATCGAGTATCATTTTAAGCGCAGACTTCCTTAAACATTAAATAATTTATCGATCGTTTCTATAAAAAAAAAAAAAAAAAAAAAAAAAAAAAAAAAAAAAAGAAAATAAGAAAAATAGAAAGAAAAAAATAAGATTACACCAATTACGCAACTAATGTGAACTTTCATGCATAACATCGATTCATTATAGAGAACCGGCGCTCGCTGAAATTAATTCGTCGGGTTAATTATCCTCGACGTATCCGTGAACAAAGTCACCGTTGGTAAACTCGTCGAGTTCGTAAACGTTTATCTTTTACGGGAAAGATAACCCTCGTAGTTACCGGAACGATTTCGCGCGAGTAAATGAAATAACGAATTACGTTTCAATCTCTCAAACGCTCAAACTTCAACCTATATAACTTCCGCATCTCGCGTATATACGTATGTACCCATATTCGCTGTATTCGCTAAATCTCGGCGCCTACTCTTGGCTCCTTCTCTCCCTCCTTACGTAAAAGTAAACCGACGCTTTCTCCGAGCTCTCGCGCTAAATTATACACGTGCGCGCATTTTACGCATTTGCATAGATTGATTTTTACGGCTAACTTCCCCTACCCCTTCACCTTCTTTCTCCATCCTCCTTAGCGGTATTATTACCGAGCGCTAATAATAATCGAAAATTACGAACGTAGCGGCGCTGAGATTCTTGTTGCGTTTTGATTTTTAAGAGCCTCGCAACGATCTAACCATTGTTTGTTCCTTTTTTTTTTTTTTTTGTTTTTTTGTTTTGTTTTTTTTTTTTTTTTGCTTGGAAAATTATGGTTAAAAGGTTTGCGTTCGAGGAGCGAACTTTTTTTTTTTTTTTTTTTTTTTTTTTTCGACGATACTTGCGCGGGAAATAAAAGTATAGCGAAATTTTTTTTCTTTCGCGTGCGTTAGAGGTTAAAAATATATTGTCTTTTTTAATTTTGCAGAATGCGCCATCAAAAATCTCTTCGTATTTATTAACTCCATAATTTTCATACTAAGATTCAAAATCTTTTGTAGCTATAAGGAAATGGCTCGTAAAATCTGTCAATCAAAAATCTGGTAAATTCGATTTAAAATAATGACACGCGTCGTGTCCTTTAATAATTGGATATAAAATATTTTTTTTTCTTACCGTTCACGCAGCATTTAGTTAAACCCACCTGTTTTAAAGCATAATTCGCAACGAAACCGAAAAAACGTAGCATTGCGTAAATATGTTCCCTAAAAAAAAGGTAATGTAAGTTTTTCTTCTTCATTTTTTTTTTTTTTTTTTTTAATTATTCGGTTATCGGCGATATACAATATTTCAACAAAATTTCATAATGTAGGGCAATAATGCAATAAATTAAACGTAATTCACTCGTTTAGTTTTATATCGTTTCTTACCTTGGATTTTAAAATAAACTTTCACGTGTAACTATCTTGTACGTTCATTTAATAAACCAATATATGAATCAATTTGTTGCTATATAAAAATACTAGGGTAGTCTATTTATAATCGACAATTTCTGCATCTAAATGTGTTATCTTAAACGTTGATGTCAGTCAACGATAGCTTAAGGCTCATTTTATGTATATATACGTCAATTCAACAACGCATTACTCTTTGCTTACTAATGGGTACGAAGCATTGAACAAACGTTGATAAAAATGTTCGCGATGTATGAGTGTTTAAAAAAAAAAAAAAAAAAAAAAAAAAATCGAACCCACACGATGCAGTTTCGGAAAATTAACGCGCTGCAGTGATCGCGAACGAGATAATCGCGAGGAAAAACTGTATATATACTGTACATATACCATAATGATGCATACATAGAAAGTCGATTAAATAATAAATGATCGTTCGAGCATCGCAATGACGCATTGGTTTCCTCGCTGGTCAGCTGCCGCTAACACCTGAGCGCGCATAATGACTCGGAAGTTTTAATCCCAGTTCCGTACTTTGCCTTTTATATTGCGTTATGTGCATTTACATAATGTTCTTTTCTTTCGATCTTTTCTTTTTATCCAAGTTCTTTTTTGTTCATTTGCTTCTTCTCCTTCTTCTTCTTCTTCTTCGTTTTTTTAATATCGCGATATTCCAACTATAAAATGAACAATCGATTGTTTCAGAAATTTTAAAAATCGAGAAAAACTGAAGTTTTTTAACTCTATTTTTCCTAAAACTCTGAATGATATTTTAATTATCATAAAAACTATTTATAATTTTACTGTAATTAATCTTTTTAAATAATAATTTTTCCTCAAAATGATAAGTTTTGGAAATTCTCGATGAATATATATATATGAATGAAGCACACTGATCCATAATTAGCGACAATCAATAATACCTACATATCGATACTACAAAAAATTTCGAACAAAATTCCATTAAAACGATTGAAACGATTTTCATCAGTTTTAATTAGTTTTTTTTTTTTTTTTTTTTTATGAAAATTACAAGTTTTAAAAAACAGCATCAAAGATCGCACGTGCGCGAGCCAAGAATATTAATTTAATTAAGCGACAATTACGCAGAAAACGAAACTCTTCTCCGAGAGTATCCTTTTCACGTTCACTCCGTCATCCATGAATACACAAAAATTGAAAGCTACAATGTAATTGGCAAAGAAGAAGAAGAAGAAGAAGAAAATTGTGGACTTCAACGACGCGTATGTATATTCTGTATATACGTATCCAGGCGTACCGGCAATTAGAACCAACCGACAGAAACCAGATCGGTCGGTCGAAGAGGAGGCAATCGAGCGCAAGGAGAGACCGATAAAAAGTTCCTCCGGAGTAAGGAAGGAATCTCGTTATCGAACCAACTGGAATATCTCTCTCTCTCTCTCTCTCTCACTCTCTCTTTCTTCGGTATCTAACGTGCGTGGCTATGTTCGTATGTACATATATATATATACATATAAGTCGGCGCCTCGTTATTGTGCCAGTGCCTCAGGCACCGCCGACTTTGAGCAAGACCAAAGTGGAATAGTCCTCGTTAATATCGCGGTGAATTGGTTGACCATCGTCGAATGGTCTGAGTGCCTTCGTTCTTGGTTTTTTTCTTCAATCGAGAGACATTTCTTTTTTTTTTTTTTTTTTTTTTTTTATTTTGTATACATTCAGATCTGGATTTAATACGTTTAAGTCATTTTCATTTGTAGGAATCGTTGGATAAATGTAGTTTTACCGTCGTTATTTAAATCGAATCAAACTTGGTTACGACTGAATACCGATTGTTTAAATTATTTTTTTCTTTTTTTATAATTTATCAGATTTAACTTTTGCAATGAAAAAAAAAAAAAAAAAAAAAAAAAAATAAATAAATAAATATCTAGAATAAAATCAATTATTTAAAACATAATTGGTGTAATTCAACGTATATCGTATAAAAAATTTGAGCAGCATATTTAAAATTATTATTACGGGAATGCCGTAACGCGATCGAAGTAAAACTGCAAGCGTCGTTTTTTCATTTTTTTCAGAAAGAAATCTCTTCAATTATAAAATCAAACAAGCGCAACGGATTTCTCGTATACATATTTACTAGTAATCCATGAAAGCCAAAGAACCAAAAAGAAAGCAAAAGAAAAAAAAAAAGAAAAAAAAGAAAGAAAGAAGAAAATGATAGACGAGAGATTTGCGATAAAACTTTGCGCAAAAAATAATATTTTCAAAATTGCAAAATTTTTTCCTCGATAGCTCCGATCATGAATTAAGCCAGAGACGGGTAACTATATATACACAACTAACACTTTCGTATATATCAAGTAAGCCTGAATAAGGAGTGGACTAAGACGACTTAACGTTCGCGCAATCATCACTCTCGTTTCCCTATTATAGATCTAACGCGCGCTTGTTTTTATCACGCGAATCGTTCGCGATCGCTCGGTGGCGATCAAACCCGAAGGATAAGTCATCGCTTGCGTTGCTCGCTTTATTATTATTATTATTATTATTATTATTATTTTTTTTTTTTTTTATTTCAGTTACGATTATGCTGTTTACGAAGAGATATGGATCTTGTGATTAACGATGGAATTTTATTTTTTTATCAAAGAATGTTTATACCGATTAATATCGTAGCTAAACTAGTAGGACAAATGCGAAATGTTTTTTAAACATAAATGTTACAAAAGATATACGTTTATAAATATTACTCGTCGATTTCTATTTTCAATTTGACGCCTTGATTTCTAACCTTTATTTTTTCTACGTCACAAACAAAATAATAAATCTTTGCGACTATAAAAATTTGAACTCGCGCTTATACGTACGCGCACTTTTTTCGACCACCTGTTGAAAAATAGGGCAACGTTATGAATATATTCTTTGAAACTATTTCAACTTTTATGCATTAAAGTTATATATTTTTTTATTTCAAAAGGAAACGTGTATAGATCGGCAAAAAAATTTCATCAAAAACGGATAAGTAACCTTTACGACCTAAAAGGCACAACCGATATCATAAAAAAAAAAAAAAAAAAAAAATGGTACGCAGTCGCCGAAAAATCGTTGATCAAAGCAAAGATTGTTCCGAAAAATATTCTCCAACGTATATAAAAAATCGATATTTCAGAGTAACGCGCCTTCCGCGTCTATAATCCGATCGATCGAAAGGAACGGCGTGAAAAATCAAAGACAACGCCCGGGGAGTCAAAACGTACACCCGCTCTCGATGATTTACGAGATATCCTCTCTTTACCCTCTGCGTTTGCGTTTGCGCACGCTCAATACACGCCTATGGTATTTCTTTGCGAGAGCGTTAATTTTCAGCCTCCCGGAAGAATACTTGAGAATTGAGAAAGAAGAAACGAAGGGGAGAGAGAGAGAGAGAGAGAGAGAGACTCGTAAAATACCGTGAAGTTGGATTGTTCGAGTACCGCGGAGATTTTGATCGGCATAGCAGATTCAGACTACCGATGAAAGTTCGAGGATCGAATAAGTTAAAGTTGAAGTTGACAGATGAGTTGTCGAGTGGTGGATATGGTTCATCGGTATCGAGTTCTTATGTTCTTTGATAACTTAAGTCTTATTTCGTACTAATATCAAGTTCAAAATCGCAAATTGTCTAAAAGTTTCAGGTGAAATAATTACGTATGTAATAAAAACAATTTTTTCGATAAAACATTATTAAATTGTTAAAATTCACATATTTATCATTAATTAACTTGTATACATTTTTTACCTCCTTGATAATAGACGTTAGATTTCTCTTTTATTATCTGTGTGATTTTCATCGGTTGAAATTATCTAAATTACAAAAGCGGCGCGCAGTTGCGTGAATAGAAAATTTATGTATATTTCGTAATACTTGTTAACAAACCTGTAAAGTTTTTCTTTCAAAAACATTATTCTTAATTTAAATATTTTAGCACGGACATATTTTAGGTGTATGTGAATATATATTTATTTAACAATTGTATATAAACATTTATACATGTATATATGTATAACAAAAAAAAAAAAAAAAAAAAAAAAAAAAAAGTGTAAAACGAAGAAATGTCTCTACATGTACCGAGACATTTTACTAGCCTATAAAATTTATTAGATTTACAATGTTACGACTACTGCTCTAAAACATTTTTTCTTTTTTTTTTTTGTAAATATTAAGTCATTTGGGAATAAAATTTTGTCGAAGTAACAAATTTTTTGTTCGTGATTAATTTGACATTATCCAGCCACTTAATGTTTTCTTTTATGATCGAAACGATTTTTAAAATACAGAAAAGATAATAACGCTGAAATGTTTATTTGAAAATTTAAAGAAGAGCTACATTTTACTTTTGTCGTATAAGGTCGAGGAATTGGATAAATTTTAACTGTTATGTGGAAAGATAAAATTAGATTGTTTTACTTAAAAATTTAAATAAATTCTTCTAATTTGAATATATTACAAAGAATTAAAACGTTAATTTCAAAAAGTTTATGCATATTTCAAAATGTGTCTATTTTGAGAATATATTTTACATATTATTTAATAGATAAAATTCATAAAAATTGAAACACATACTTTTACATTATCGCATCAGTTTTTACAAACTGCACGATAATTTCTTAAAATCATTGATTCAACAAAAATCTATTAAATATCATATCTACACAAGCCTACTTTTACTAATGACAAATGCGAGCTTATAAAATATATCTACTGTGCGTATTATAACACATGAATATCTGATATGTGACATTAACATAATTTCCAAAGTGTAATAGAGTTCGGGCAAAGTAAAAAAAAGTGAGATAAATTTTTTCCCATTTCGCAACAAGGAGCAAGGAGGGAGAAGCGCGGGAGCGCGAAACGGATCATTACGTGAAACAGCGATTTTTCTAGCGCATACGCGGCTCAGCAATTATTTTTAGAAAGGAACCGTATATAATGCGCTAATGACATTCAGCTGCGCCAGCCAAAGTTTACGTATTCCGCGTGATGGCGTACCCGAAATTACAATTGCTATTGGACCTCCGCGATTTATCGCTCGCACTTGCATTTATATTCTTATGTGTATTATAGCTATTCGATTATCTTTGGGCTCCTTCGGTTTATAATTGAACCGTTTATTTTGATAATGGGACTTAATGTAGGTTATTTTTTTGCATTTTTTTTTATTATTTTTTTTTTTTTTTATTTTTATTTTACTAATGATCATGAAATCACGAATAGCTAAATAATTTTAGTCTGGATATTTGTATTTTTTATTAATTTTTTAAAACTTACATTGTTGTTAAAATATATAAAAAGCGTAGTTGAAATAATATTTTTTTTTAAATAATTTATTTTCAGAAGAACGTTATTACGAAAATTTAATATTAATGTATAAATTTCTAATATTTTATTATATATAATAAATAAAAAAAGTGTTAAAAATTCAAAATTTTATAGTATTATGAAACATTGTTTCAATACAATTTGAAAAAATGTTTAAATTAAATCCCCTAAAACTTTTACAAGTTATTATTCATTGCACATAAATTATTTAATGAATACATTAGATTATTTTATTTAATAATAAATATTAGAATTAATAGAAAAATTGTATTAGTAATTTCCTCTTAAAACAAAGTAGGTTATTATTATAATTAATTTCATCATCATATAACAATTGCATAAGAGATAAATCGTAATAAAAAAATCTTCGTCACGCTTCGATTATTAATGTTGTAAAATTTTCTTTGCTCATCAAATTAATTTTGAATTATAATCTTTACTTATTAATATAAAAATTTTTATATTTTTATTTTTGCTTCAAATTAATATCTAAATATTTTTAGTTTTTTTTATTGAAACAATAATTTCAAGGATCATAAATAGAAATTAATGTTCGTATAAATTATTGTACAAATTTTTTATAAAAATGTAAATATAAGCATATAAAATTTAAGTATGCTACTTACTAAATAAAATGATGTTATAAATAATATTGAAAATTATTAATATTCGTATATCTCGTTAGTTTTGCTAAATGCACGTTACAACCTCAATATTCGTTCTTACAAAAATTTGTGAATCGTTTGTTTCGTTTAAAAAAATAATTTCCGGAAATATTTATAACGGTATAAAATAATGTAACATAGTTGGCAACTCTGCGCAAAATGCAGACTACCGCAAAACAAAATAAAACCTTACAAATGGCCAACGACGTAACGTCATAAACAAATTTCATCTCCCTAATAAAACGCAACTTTCGGGGGCGCTTTCCCAATTTATCGGGGCAATAAATTAATTAACAATTGCACTAACTTGTGCTCACAAAATTTTCCAGTATGTTGTCGGTAGAAAACAATGGAACTCTGCAAGACGAGGTAGTATAAGTATTTTGCGAGCGAACATTTTTTACCGCTAGTCTTTAGGTTAGGTTACTGCACTGTTTTTTTTTTTTCTGAAAATTAATAATTAAATCATACTTTCTTAATTTTTCAGAATTTTTGTTAGTTTTTAATGAATAATTTAACTTTATATAACATTTTCATAAATGTTCGATTTAATCTTACTCAATTTTTGTATTATATATTATTATATTGCTTATTTTACTCTATTTTAAATAAAAATATTTTTAAGAAGGTCTAATTTAATTTAATTTTAAGTATTTTTTTATTATTATATTTAATTTTAATGATATTAAATGTTTTTTAATATTAATTTTAAAATTTTCATTTCAAGGTAGTAGAAAACTTGTACAATTTAATTTAATTTTATATTTTCTTACTTTTATTAATAAGAGAAGTGTCATGTTATCCTGTGAACAGTAAAAATAGAAATTAATGAGTAACTAAAATATAATAATTTAACATTAATTCTTTTTTAGGAAAATGGTAGTGATGACGGTTCTTCAGATTATCCAAAAATTTCTTTGTGTTTAGACACTCCAAAAGAATGGACTTATACAATGCGAAGGAGCATGCAAGTATGTCAAAGACTTAAACTAATCCATAGAAATGATTTTAATACTTTTTGAAAGAAATTGATTTTTGTATTAATTTTAATGCAGGAAGTTATTCGAGGATTATATTTAGGACCATACAGTGCTGCTAGTAGGTCAAATCTACAATGCTTGTTGGAACGTGGTATTACTCATATCGTTTGTGTGCGTCAAAGTATTGAAGCTCATCTTATAAAACCAAATTTTCCTGAAAAATTCAAGTAAATATCTAATTTACTAAACATTATTATTTTGAGGGACATGTATCAATAAATATTGTTTATGCAATTTTATATAGGTATTTAGTGTTGGATATCGCAGATTCAGCAACTGAAAACATAATACAACATTTTAAAAAAGTAAAGATTTTTATAGATGAAGGTTTAAACTCTGGTGGAAAAGTTTTAGTTCATGGAAATGCAGGAATGTCAAGATCTGCAGCTTTAGTACTCGCATATTTAATGGAAACTTATGGCTTGACTCAACAGTTAGTAAATTTTTTTGTATTATTTATTCACGTTTCATTTTTTTATGTTTTTTTTTTTTTTTTTTTTTTATTAATTGCGGTGAAAAAATTAATTAAAATTCAAAGTTTATCGACGATAAAATTTTTTATTTTGATCTTTAATGAAATTAATTTATTATTATTTCTTAAAAATTTCAAATCTTAAATCATCATGATTAATTTTTTAATGTCTTATACTTTAAAATTAATGTTTTATTTAAAAAAAAATTATATATATATATAATTTTTTTTTGTTAGGAGAGCTTACTCAATTGTACAACAACGAAGGTTTTGCATAAATCCAAATGATGGTTTTATAACGCAATTGCGAGAATATGAACCTATTTATCAAGCACAAAAATCATTAAAAAATGGGCAACAAACTTCAACGAATCAGCGATGCAAGCGAACTTTACATATGACAGATAGCGAAGATAGACAAGATGCAATGGATAGTTGATATTAAACACAAAGTGCCAAAGTTACCGAGAGACTTATCTTGAATGAAGCAATTAAAACTTTAATTCATTTGAGATCTAGCGTTTTTTATTCAACGCTAAATTATTGATAATGTGTTTTGTACATATTTAAAAATTAGGATCAAGAATAGAAATAATGTTTTGTTTTCGGTACGCAAATAATTTCGTGACTTATAGATTGTATTAGATATTTTAAATTTATCAAATTAAATTTTTTAATAGAAAAATTGAATCGATAATCACATAATATAGAAAATAATTCTTTTATTTAGTAAATTAAAACAATTTAAAAATTATAAATTTAAATCTTCAGGCTAAAATGATTTGAAATTTCTATTAAAAGATTTGATGTATATAGCGTCCAAAAATCAATAATTTTTTGTTTGCAAAGGTCATGCAAAAATTATTTTCAGTATTTTAAATAATAGTTTGAATTCTACAAGGCTCGAAAGATTATGATCAAAAATATATATTGATAAAAACAAACATAAAAATAAGTGCTTTGACAAAAAATAAGTGTCTTCAGATGTGAACTGTGAATGTGTTTTCCTAATAGTTTTATTATTAAAAAATAAGTACGGTATTATTTTCGTAATTAATAAAAATTCACTTATGTAATATATAATATCTTGAGTTACCACTCTCAAGAATTTGAGAAAAAAGCAATATAAATATTGATATTGTATTTTTATTATAATATCACTAGATTTGTGATACAAATATTAATTTGCTTATAAAAACTTACATAAACGATAATACTCTTTTCATTAAATACTTTTATAATGATATTTATTAATTGAGAATTTACATAATATTTTTAGTGATTGTTACTTCACTTGTAAAAAAATACAAACCATATTTTGCAACTTTCAGAATGATATTTAATACCTTTATTATTTAAGCACATCACTAGTTTTTTAGAAACCGTCAATTTTAAATCAATTTATAATCAGTGCATTGATGATATTGATTATTCTAATTTGATAATCACTTTATTGAAACTGGAATTTCAACACAGACGAGGTCGGCACCTTTTTCATCTTTCAATTCCCATTTGACGGTAATGGAAACCTGCAAAAATATATTTAAATAACAAATTGTTTTACCTTTGCATTAAGTATTTAAACAAATAATTATTTTTTGAAAATTAAACTTTTTATCAATGATTTTACTAAATTAAATTATCGATTTTTAACAAATTTTAACAATTTTATTTTTAAAAATTTTATTTTTTTTTTTTTTTTTTTTTTTTTTTATGTTACTAATACTCAAAAATTTTTTAAAAATATGATTTTTTTATTTTCGTAGACAAATGCAATTTAACTTTAACATAAACAAATATTGAAATATCAATTACCGTGGGATACTTGCTGAGGACCGGCAAAGTCGCGTGATAACTGGTTCCAGTATCAGCAGCCAGTGGACAAGTGACACCGGAATGATTATCAAAGCAAGCTTCAGCATTTGGAATGGGGAAGGGTACATCGATATCTTCGATGATACCATGAACTACTGCAGTTACTCTACTTGTAGGCTTGGCTAAAAGAAATCATTAATTTTCATCCGACGCTTTATATTTTAGACAATCATTTAAGAAATTTAATTGCACGAATGTGACTGCATTGTAAAATATATACTTACACGGAGTAAAATGTAATCCGATGGAAGCATCGGTACCTTTTTTCAATTCACACGAGGGCGCTGATAAATCGCAATTGGAAACTTCCACCTTATCAAATTTACCAGCAGTGGAACCTAATATCAAGCATTAATGCTTATTGACTTATAAATTTGTTGCTTTGTCATTATAATTATGACATGGAACTTTTTAAATTAAAAAAATTTGTCGGAACTATCTATAAATTATTTTAAAAAATACGATAAACAATTTTAATAATCAATTGGTTTTAAAAGTTGAACAAAAAAAATAAAATAAAGTTGTCGCATTATTTTATGTAACGAAGTAAAAAAAATTCTCATGCGCATTCGCGTGTATTAAAACTAAATGCAAACAATTTAAAAAATGAGATCTATTGTTCAGGAAATACGAATAACGTTAGAGAATCATCCCACACTCGTAATGTAACTTTAAGCGCTAATTATGCCCTTCTCTGATTACTGGCTTTGATTTCAACTATATGCGATAACGTAATGTAAATATCGTGAAAATAATAATGGACGGATTTCAATAGCGCAGTTTTTATTTAACATTAAGTTTTACTTCTCGAGGAAAACCTTTTGTATGATAGATTTGACTTCGTCCAAGTTAACGAGAACTTTAATATTGTATTAAAACCTGACATTATTTTGTGGATTACGTGAAAAATTGTAGCCCGCGTATGACAATTCAAAACTTACGTATTTATGAAATAAATAATTGTTTTTTATTGAAAAAAAAAAAAAAAAAAAAAAAAAAAAAAAAAAAAAAAAAAAAACGTAAACTCGGTGCGTAAAATGTTATAATTAAATAATAATTAAAAAATTTAATGTAATGTAAATGTTTTAATTTTTATCTAAATAATGATTAGTGCTAATTTAAACTATCATTTTTATAAATTTAAAATTGAATCGTTTCTGATAAAAATATTATATGGATGTTTAAATTTTATAATAGATACTTGGTGTAATGTGTATTCATATTTTATTAAAATATTTAAAATGATTAAGTATAAATAGAATTTACATAATTTATAAGAACATCAATAAACATTAGTACATCAAATTTAATTATTGTTAAAATTAAAATTGTCAGATATTAAAAAATCTTTGTAACATTTAATAAATTAAATCGATATTGAATATTTATATTGTTTAAGAATATTATTTTTATATTGTCATCATAAGAATATCTTTTATGGAAAAAACATTCTAATTTGTCTAAAACACTTGGTCGGATCTTTTTTTTTCGTAGAAAATAATTTTTAAATATTATCAATATTATCAAAAAATAATTTCATCAATAATCATACTAAGAAATAATTTAAAATTTAATTAAATCTTTTAATTGAAAATAAGCAAAAACTTACCGCAGTCTTTGAATTCAACAGCCCTAACAGCGGCGCAGAAAGACAGGATAATCGCGAAGCGTATCATCGTGGCTTCGCTAACCCTACGAAAATACAATAACGCAGCCAAGTTGAATTCCCGTGAGGTTCGAAGGAGGCCCGATATCAAATAAAGCACACGTACGCGAGCTTGTGCACGGGGCTCGATGCTCTCGTCACTTTATAAATCTTCAAAGACACGGGAGGGGTTAATTTCAAGCTCCGCGATCGCTAATTGGTGGTATTTTGTTTGTCACTTACTTCCTGCTCGCTGCACTTATTAATTATCCGCGCTTATTTTCTATTGTCCGGCTTATATATAATTGACATTTTCTGCGAAGGTCGAGGGTGATTTCTGAAATATTGTTTGCCTTTATAATTTGAAAGTTTGTTTTTTTTTTAATGCACACGCGACGCAGAGTTTACAAAGACATTGCATAAATATCGGTCGATGTTGATATTGACATTTATTTAAAAGTCAGTAAATAGGTATATAAATAAAAATAGACATAAAAATTTGTGGAATAATTTATTTAATATTAAAAAAGAATGAAAATAATTTTTTTGACTTATAATTTTTTGTTTATAAAATACATTTTTTTTTATAAAATTTCAAATTTTTAAGCAAATCTAATGAAATTTTTATCAAATAAAATTATTAAAATTTTAAAATATTGTATATTCATTATTTATTGTAAAGTTGATTTTTAATTCGATTAATTTAGACCATCACCTAAGATAATACCTGTACTTCTATGCAAAGATCAGCCATAAAATATTATTTATCTTCAAGTTACGTAAGTAGTTTGAAAATATCGCGCCCTGATTTAAGGCGCATGCGTCTGACGTATTAGAGAACTTACAGATGACGCTGCATCCACAATACCGGAAGTGACGCAATGATACCAAAACAACGGTCCACGTCCACGTAGCTTCTGCGCCTGCACCAATCGTCCATTGGGCAGTCTAGCACATTAATATTCCAGTCGTCGAATAACTTAACGTGTGAAACGCTGCTCCTACCTTCTCTGCGCTAACAAGTGTAAGTAGCATAAGTTACATTGTTATTCTATAAAATTATATTTTACGTTTTAAAATCGGTTGTAAACATTTAAAAGCTCGGAAAATACGTTTCAATATGTAAAATATCATAGTTTTTTTTTAGTACTTTAGAGTATTTTATAATTTACGAACTTGGCAAGCTGTTTACTTCAATTATACAAATACCTTTTTTTAATTTTTTAATTTTGAAGATTAACTTCAACATTTGTGATAAAAGTAGAAATTGAAATGTGTTTCTTTGATAAATAAATTGAAGTCTGTATAGTTTTTGAAATATGCTTAGAGTATGTAATGGGAGAAGTTAACCTAATATCAACATATTTTTATTGAAATTGTTCTATTTTCTACATATTGCAGGCAAAACAAGCTTTCAGACAAAAATGGATCAGATCAAGAAATTTTTTGAACCTGGCAGGCAGTTTGCCAAAGACAGCATTCGTCTTGTCAAAAGATGTACCAAGCCTGATCGTAAAGGTATGCACTATTTTACTGTCAATTAAAAGTTGAATTAGTATAAAATTCTAACTGTGATTAATGATTTTTTTTCTCTGCAGAATTTCAAAAGATTGCAATAGCTACTGCTATTGGTTTCTGTATAATGGGTTTCATTGGATTTTTCGTCAAATTGATTCATATTCCCATCAACAATATCATTGTGTAAGTATAATTAAATGTAATACTTTAAATATTTTAATTATAAATTCCACATCTATAAAAACTTGTTAATATATTTGTCAATTTTTATCATTAAACTTTTACTTCATTTATTTTCATGTTTATATTTATAATTTTTTAAACTTTTTGTATCATTTTATAAATAATTATTTTAATTTTGAATTCACATTATAAAAAGTTCTTTTTCAACTGAATCAATATTCAATTTTTTATAAAATTTTAAAGCAGTACTTTTTAAAAACTTATTTTTATTAGCTTGAATTATTCATTTACTGATAAATTAATTATTTAATACGGATAACTAAAAGTATTTTGTGAACTATCTGAAAACTATTTCTTTAAAAATTATTAATAACAAATTTAAATAAAAGATAAAAAAAACTTAAATCATAAATATGAATATAATCCTTAAATACTGTATTGATAATGATTATTTTTTCATTTCAGAGGATCGTAAAACTGAAGAAGACTTTACTTTATTTATTATTGTTAAGAATTTAAGAAATATTCATCATTCCTTCTATAATCTGTTTCATTATCGTCTTCTATATTTGTATTAAAATAATTTAAAGAATAAAATTATATATTATTTTCCAATAGATTAAGAAAATGAAATTAATGAGATTTGTGCATAATAAAATACTGTTTATATTTAAAATGTACGATTAAAATTTTTCTAATTTATTAAAAAAAAAAAAAAAAAAAAAAAAAAAAACTTGGAATGCAAAAAAAAATAAAGATAGTTTTTTTGTAAGCCTTTTATTTGTTTTTCTCACAGAGAATAAACTTGAAAGTCGAAATCGGTCTCGCCGGAAGCCATCGATCAAGAATAGGTAGAAATAACACGACAAAATATCGAACGACCATTTTTCATAATTCGTTCATTATACGAGAAAAATTGACTATCAATTAATCTACTACATTACAATAATACAGTACAATGTGCGTATACAATATATACAAAAGCGCTCGCTGAATTCGCAGACCGATGTCTTCATTGTGCCACTAATCAACACTGTCTTATTTTTATTTTTCGTATTTAAATATCATTGATTACTTAAATAGACATTATGTAGCTGTTACATCTGAATATTCCGATTATAAAGTACTGCTGAGTTAATTAAGCGTACACACTGGCTGCTTTTTATATATAGGCCCGTTTTCGCAACCTTCTCGCACGTATCATTTATCCTAAATTCTTGCTTTGATTTCTTTATCCATTCTCATTAGTTTTATTCAACATAGTCACTATATTTTTTAACAAAATAAAATCTGTCTAAGCACTGATAAAGTAATCATTTATCATATTTAGAGCTCCAATTCAATTGATGCTTGATCTTTTTATTTGTCATAATTATTTATATTAAAAAAGTTAGGTCATTCAGGAGGCCAAAGAATAACTCAAATGACTTGGAGCTTTTATTTTATAGTTTTTACTACTTGATTTTATTTGTTATATAATTATTACAAGAGTGTACTTTTATTTTCTCATACTTCTTATTATTACAACATTTGTAAATAAAAATATTATATGTTTTCTTCAAATATAATAATTTTTATAATTTTTATTTTATTTATTTTATTTTATAAATTTTAGTGAATTCTTGTTGAGAAATTGTTTAATATCAATATTACAATGTTGTAATAACAAGTAAAAATACATTTTGAAAACCTATTTAAAAATTTATCTAATACTTTTATTTTGCTGTATATTTAAATATCTTATTATGGTTGTTTGTACATTCTTAATTATTTTAATTTCATAAACAAACATTAAGTTGATAACAGAAACATTGTCATCGCTCAAATTAATAACCTATTCATTATTACTTATTCATCTACATTGAATTATAATTTTGATTTTTAATATATTTGAAAATATTTACTACATTCTTTGCTTCTAATGCATAATATTAACATATAAGAGCACAGTTCTGTCAACATCGATTCGCATTCAAAATCCACTGTCTACAAGGGGCCAAAAAGTACGCACCAGTACATTATATATAAGCTCACAGATGCATACACAATGGCAAAGATCGGCATCTATATATAGTAAATTATTTATCTTATTTTTTATAGCAAGCCTTAAAAATTATTTTATTTTTAAGGACACTAAATAAAACTACAAGCCAATTTGAAAATTTTACTTTTGAAAATTTATCATTTATTGTATTCACTACAATACTTTATACCTTAAATAAGAGAGCATTTATACAAGCTGATCTTTGCATATTGGTATGATATTTTAAATGTCGCAAGAGCATATTGTTTATAAAAATCTTTAATACCACAGATTGTATCATTTGCTGTCCAATAAACATTTATCTAATGAAAATAGATATGTCTCTCACAACATTTTGATAAAATTGTTTAAGGATACAGATAAAAAAAATTATTTTACTAATCCATACTCTGTTGAATCAAAAAATCTATTTTATGATATTTCTTTTTAATATTTATTTTACAATATTCTTTATAAGCCTTACAAAATATGTTTTCAAACATTTGTTTTTGTAAGCTTCAGTAAGTAATTGTTGCTACCATATTTATATTTTTGATATGCATTAGTAGAAACATTTTGATGAAGAGAAAAAAATTTTAGAAAAACAAGTCAAACGTTTGATTTTAAAATTTAAAAATTCTAATAATTTACCAATTTCTTTACATTATAGTTAAATACTCTTTACTAATATTTCTGTATCCTTAAATTTCATTTTATGTAGCCTTGCTAATTTCTTAATAAACTAAAATTCCAATCGAGTTATTATTAAAAAGCAACCAGCATCAAGATATATACTGCGGCGTGAGGTTCGTGAACTCAATTGGTCTCTTAAAAATCGATTGGAATATCCTAATATCAGACAAAAGGAGATTCTTTTCTAAGAAATCTCATGTTACCATGGCTTGAAAAAATTATTGAAAACTTAAAATTTTTCATTATCCAAAACATAAATAACAGATAGTTTTGAAAGTTATATAATTTATAAATATATGTACATATAATAATATTATTAAATAAATTTTCATTTTTAATATTTGCCATTATTAAATACTTTGTTTATTGTATGATAATTTACTATATTTCCAAAATACTAATTTATTTATTTTTACTGTTTAATATAAAATCAAAATTGTTGAAAAACTTTGTTGAAAATTTTGAAGACAGTTTAATGACTTTTTAACAATTATTAATAAGTCTTCAATAAAATTTTCTTTTCAAGGTTATTGATCCCAATGGATGATTTCTTTTTAAACGATGCAGGGTACGATTCTGATGTATATGAATCTTTATCGAAGCTGAACATTGATTTGGACTTTAAAATACTTTGTTTTGTTATAGATTTAGTATATATTTGAAACCTGGAATATGAAAGAGTTGCATATTATAATTCATATTTTGATACATACTTATAATATCATATATATTAAATAAATTTCGTATTATTGAAAAAAAATAATTTGTTTATTGATTTACATATTTTCAAATTTAGATGTATATAAAAATTAAAGCTTATCACAATAATCGTGGAAACTGCAATAAATTCGAATTTTAAATTTTAATATTTATTAAATTCTCGTAGATATATGTTTGATTTGATAAAAATATTATTTGTATTTTAAATTTGCATACATGAAATTTATTTGTCATATATTTAAATATGTGAAAATACACGATTGTACATTAATTTTTTTGTAAAGGTCTCGTGTTTCTTTTTTTTTTCATATTGTTACTCAACAATATAAAATTGCGATATTTTTTTTTAATACGCCTATTAAAAAATTACAGAAATAAATATATATATATATATATAAATGTATGCATACATGTTTCGATTTTGCAAAGCGCTTGCAATATGGATACAAAAAAAAAAAAACATCAAAAAAGATTGTGAATTTTTTTATGTCGATTGTTGTAAAAATTATTGATGTCTATTTTATAAAATATTAAAACATAAATGCACTCTATTATTCATTTTCCTATGCTACCTAATAGAATTTTTTTCATTCGAGTTATTGATTAATTTTTTATTGTATTTATTAATATTTATATAATATCTTATAATATATTGATAAAGCTGTTGATTGGGAAATTGCACAATACATTATCAATATTCAAAGCCCAGCAGTACGTTCTATAAATAAAGTTTATAAAATTCAGCAGATTCTTATTTATATTTTCTAAAATTTACAATTTTTTTTTTAATTATTAGTTAGTTCCAATGATTAAGAAAATTTTATAACCCCTTTTTTTAATGAAAGCAATTCTATGTACAAGTAGTTTTAAATTTATTTTAAATCTAGAAAATTCTTAGTAAAATAAACCGAGTGCTTATTTTACATTTTAAAATTGTATAAAAAAGACACGAGCATTTTTTTCAATGAACGATTGATATATATATATATATATATATATATATATATATATATATATATATATATATATTTGTATTTGAAATAATTACTACAGTGTACAAGGTCCAAATCAAGTGCCAGCTCTGATTCCAATCAGTTCGATCGGCATTTCTTTCGCATATTTTCATTTTTTCATCCACATTCTCTCTTTCTCTCTCTCTCTCACACTTTCATTTTAATTACAATAACACGACGAAGGCTTTCGCAGGCGCCTGAACGACGGTGTCGTATATTTTTCGGGAAGATAAGGGGAGGTTGTCTGAGTACAAGTACATTATGGTAATAGGGCATCACGATGTATAATATATTTATATTTATATCATATCATATAATATACTTTAAGTTTCAACTCGCGAACCGATGGAAGGCACGGGGTAGGATATTACAATACATTTTTTTTATCGAAGTGCGTGTCACATCTTTATTTTTTGTTTCTTCTTTTAGATTCCTTGGAGTAACGATACTTTAAATAGTATTTAAATCCAGCCGCTCGAATCAGGATTAAAATCTTATTCTAAGAAATAGATTGTCTAATGAATAAAGCTAATTTATCTAAAATAGTAGAATCAATAATTTTTAAGAGCTTTAAAATTATTTTACATCACAATTTTTTTGTTACAATGTAGCTACAGAAAATTTCATTTTTTACAATTCCTTTTAAATAGATATTTAGACCGATTTAAATCATCGATATACGATACGTAATGAATAATAAAATATTTTAATTATTTATTTATTTTTTTTTAATTTTTCAGAATCCCGCAATTTTTATAGATACAAGAAATAATTAAAAGTATAACATAATCATAAGAAATACGACTAGTTTAGTTTAATTTTTATTCTTTATCAAATAAATAATAAAGCATTAATAAAAATAAAAACCTACAAGTCAAATTAAAATTTTTTTTAAAATATAATTTAGAAGTAAATAAAAACGGTAAATAAAAAACAAGACATAGTTATCACATAAAATAACAGCATAATAACAGTAGTATTTGAAATTATAGGAAAAAAGTCATACAACATTCATTCTCAATCCAAGCGGCACTGAATCTCCACTCTCTCATGTTTAAAATAAACTTCACTCCAAGGAATCAAGAGTCCCTCTTTCTCACGAGAGACATCTCAAATTCGCTGCGCGTCTCATCGAAAATTATTATGCTTGTCTCTGTGTTAATGGTGATCGTCGTCCGTCATCTCGCGCTCGCGGCTGCGATATCGTCGCGGAGAGCAGCAGCTGCAGCGTCGTCGAGGTGAGCGAGAGCGACTATCGGTCGTCGCTCGGTGTCCAGTCGCTGGCGGCCCACGCGGGCAACGGGGTCTCGTATTCCCAGCCGGGGCCGCAGTAGCGCCACGCGTGCAGGTACATTACGAGGTCCGAGGGCTTGGGGTCTCTGTACTTGACCTTGCATTCGTAGCAGTGCGGGTCCACCGTCACCTTCTCGTTCGCGAACGTCGAGTCCGGGGGCTCCGAGCCAGTTTGCGTGCCCACCGTCACCTTTAACGATTGGGGCTGCGTCTGCGACGATTGCTGGGCTTGCTGTTGCTGCTGCTGCTTCTGCTGTTGCTGTTGCTGTTGTTGTTGTTGCTGTTGCTGCTGCTGCTGCCAAACAGAAAAACAACGCGGATCGTTACCATTGTTTGCTTGAAAAAATTGTTTTATTTTATCGAAAATCTGAATATATTTAACAATTTTTTTGTCACAGGAATAATACAATATTATAAAAACGATCGAATAAGAAAAAAAAAAAAAAAAACATTTGGTTAAATTTTAGTTTAACGAAAATAAATTTTTTCGTTTAAATTTTTTACGCGAAAATGAATTTATTATAAATTGGTTAATTTTAGCGCTTTAGGAGTAAAATAATTTGATAAATCGGTCGCGTCGATGAAACTCGACGCGAGGGTTTGATTCTTTGCATAATTTAAAATATTTCGAGTGCTATAAACCATCACAATTAAATAATTTTACTTCGAGTAAAGGAAAATTCTAGAATGTTAATTTTAATCGTTGAAATTTCTAAGCTTTTTTTCAATATTTCCAAATGATAAAATACAATTATTATCGAATTTAAGCCGCTTTAATCGACAAATCTAATTTCGATAATCAAAATACATTCGCGGGTTCGCGAACATTTCGAAATCCAGTGCATTCTTTACAATCACGAGTATCATCGATAAAATTATTGCGTTTATTATTATGGTTATATAAACGTGAATATCGGCTTTAACAAAGTTATTTAGAATTTCGCTTGTAATTTTTAATTTACGAATAGTATGAAAGGTTGGATGTTGGTTAAATTAAAATTGCTTTTATAACAAGATTATAAAAGTTTTCTCTTTGATAATAATATTTGTAAAATGAACACGAATGACAAATTTGATTATACCTTCAATGTATAATTATAATACGCAATCGATAAATTTCGTTCAATAGTATCAATTTGATTGCGTATTCTTAAATATGAAAAAAAAAAAAAAAAAAAAAAAAAAAAAAGAAAAAGTTTAATAATTTTTTCAACAATTCATTCAATCGAATCGATAATTCATTCTCACTTGAGGTTGCTGCTGATCGTCCTCGGACAAGCTAGGGGTCGAGGACGGCGAGCCCTCCTTATCGCTGGGGATCCTGTCGTCGAGGTCGAGTTTAGGCTTAAATAGGCTCATCTCGGAGTCGCCGTCCATGCCGAGCCAATTCTCGGCGTTGTGTATCCCTATGAGATCCCTGACGAGTTCCTCGTCGGTCTTGCCGATGTTTCCTCCCTTGCCCTTGTGTGGACCGAATACCACGTGATTGTAGAGCGGATCGTTGACAACCGGATAGCCGAGATATTGGAGATGCACGCGGATCTGGTGCATCCGACCCGTCTGCGGCTTACACAGCACCACCGACGACGTGCCGTTGAACGAGAGCCGTTTAAACTTGGTGATGCAGTCCTTGCCCTTTTCCGAGACCTTGCACACACCGATTTTATAGGAGACCACCTCGATCGGCTCCGAGCACACGATTTCTTCCTCCGGGAATTCACCCTCCACTCGGCAGACGTATTGTTTTTGTACCTAAATCGATGGAGATTATTTTTCGCCAACAGCTCGTAAGCGCAATTGAATAAGAGTTTACTTTTTACATTCTTAACGACGGACATATTAATAGCCGTTTAAATGGCTCATAAAGTTAATTTAGCTAAATACTATAGCTAATGAGCTACATTTAACAGCTCATTTATCGACTTTAATTATCTCAGGCATATTCGGCCACTTTGATTGGCTAAAATTTAATGGCGCATATTATATTAAAGTACATTATTAATAAGTAAAAAAAAAAGAAAATAAATACCAAAATGAGTTTAATGTGCGAAATGTATGTAAAATATTTGTTTTATATATATATATATATATATATATATATATATATATATATATATATATATATATATATATATATACACACATCGGAATAAGAAAAACTGCAGGAAAAAAAAAACAAGGACGCCTTTAAACATCCAATGGTCGAATAAATCGCAAGGAGTAATTTTTTTTTCTCTCCTCCTCCCCCCACCCCCACCCCCCTTCCCATCCCTAAATGAAATATTTTCCGCGAGACAAAGCGACGCTAACCTGTCGATTTCTAATCTGATGTTCCATTTGTCTTGCTTTTTTTGGCGTCCTACCGAACAACAGTATACCGCTCGTCAATCTGTCCAGCCTGTGTATTGTCCTTAAATTTTTCAGGTTGTACTCCTTGGCAAGGATGAATACGACGGTGTTGTGCCGATAGCGACCGCATGGGTGTACCTGTGAAACGTATAATTCGTTAATTTTCTTTCTTTCCTTTCGCTATATCGTTTATTATTATTCAATGAATACAGCGAGGAGAAAATGAGAACCTGCTTATTTTACACTCGGCTATGGCAATAATTGCACGGCGCGATTTTTTTATTCTTCGCGTGTATAATCGCGCCGTTCAATTATTCGCTAAAAATTATGTAAAATAATCATGTCCCTTTTATTTTATTTTTTGTCTTTTTTTTACTTTTTTTTTTCTTTTTTTCTTTTTTCTTTATTCGTAATGAATAGCGAAGAATACATTGTAATTCTTCTTACGACGAATCAACGATGGCGTATGATTACAGAGAAGAAAAAAAATTTTTAATGACGATTAAAATGCAAAGGTGAACTTAATTATACTGTCTCGCTAAGATGTGCAAAAAAAAAAAAAAAAAAAAAAAAATGTTAGCGTTTTGTTACATTGCATAATGTCGTTACAAAGAATGTAAATGAGATATGCGCACGATGTATTATGAAGCAAGGAGGAGGAAAATTGTTATTATTTTTTTATCCTCAAAGAAAGCCGTAGATTCTTTGACGATAAATGTTAACGTTATCGAGTGCTACATTAAATAATGAAAATGATAAAGATTTTTCTCACATTTTATGCTATAAACGTGTATTTTACTTTACGTTTTGATTTGCATTCTACAATAAATAGTAAAATTTTTCGTTATAAGAAATTAGTTTATCTAATTTTTTCGTATACAATTGATTTAAATTTAAAAATATATAGAAATCATCGGCCGAGCGCGAAAAATATTTAAAAAAAAGAAAGAAAAAGAAAAAAAAAAAAAAGCCCATCGACCGATCTCTTGCGTTTTACTCGTTACACACAATAACATCTGAGAAATTTTCGACGCACGCAATTAGATTAAGGATTGTTTAAATCTCGGTCAATTTTCTCGACTTTGATCCCCTCCCCCCCCCCCCATCGACCCGTGCGATAAACTTTGCACGCAGAGTGACGTAAAGGTTGAGGCGCGAATCTTCCCCTCTTCCTCCTCCTCTCCGAGGATGTTAAATGGATTATTCGTTAAGTCGTCAAAGTCCGTTACTTAGAAAAGCATCGGGCTTCTCCTTTATCTCGATTAAAAGTATTTTCCAATTACTAAACGCCAACCGCGAACTAAAGTTTACGAAACAATACAAAGACGAGGTCTCGCGCGCACAGAGTTCTGGTACGACAGGTGCGAGAAGAACAACAGCGAGAATAAAAGCGAAAGAAAGAGAGAAAAATAATACGTTTCACGAGAAAAACAGAGAATAACGTAATGATAAAATTTTATGAATGGGAGGTAGAAACGGGGAGGAGATGGAGATGGAGGGAGAGAGGAAAAAGCGAAAAGCTGTCGGTTTATACGAGCTAGCCGGACACGCGCGAACGAGCAAGGCGAATTTAGGTAGTTTTTTTGAGAGAGAGAGAAAGAGAGAGAGAGAGAGAGAGAGAAAACCGTCGACGAGCGCGCGTGTCCGCAAATACGTTTTTCGGCCTGATCCAGCGCCGTTGGCTTTCCTCTTTCCTTCCTTCCTTTTCCTCCTGCTTGCCTCCTTTTTTTCTCGTTCACGACTATGTGTTTCCTTTCCGCTCCATCTCTCTTTCGCGCGAATTCGCTCTCTCGTTTCTCTTATTTTTACCACACGGGCGCCGCGCTCGGGGGGAAATGAAAGAATATAGCGGGGCACACTGGAACGAAGAGAGAGAGAGAGAGAGAGAGAGAGAGAGAGAGAGAGAGAGAGGAGAGAAAAAGAGGAAGCAATCGGACGGACGACAAAAGGTACGCGGATACTTTTTTTTTTTTTTATTCATTTTTTTTTTTTTTTTCGTTGGCCTGCGGGACGAATTTTTACCAACGACGAATGCTTTGGAATGTGAAAGAGAGAGAAATAGAGAAAGAGAAAGAGAGAGAGAGAGAGAGAAGAAAAGTGAGAGAAATAGGAGGAAACAGAGAATGGATATATTTTCCAGTGTGAAAAGAGATCCAAGGGTGGTTTTGTGTATGCGAAGGAAGCGCTGCGAGACCTTGATTTGCACCCGGGATATTTCGTCCCGTATGTCTTTTGTTATACCTCGCGCGCGTGCACGTGCAGCCGAGGAAACAATTTCGAAAAGATATTACTTTGAGCGCTTTTTCTACCTTTCTCGTATTCGTTTAACGTAAATTTTTTTATTTGCTTATTTCAACGCGATAATAAGGTGTGCTTTAAAATTATCGGGAAAAATTTAATTAAACGCAGCAATAGTTCATTCGTTACAATAATAACGAAATTTCGTTAACAAAAAAAAAAGTGTTCGTTAAAAGAAATTCTTTAGATCTTTGATGAAGCTTCGATACAAAAAAAAAAAAAAAAAAAAATTTACTTAAAAGGTACATAGGAATAATATGTTGTTAAAAAAGCTTTTTCAACTTTTTTTTTTTTTTTTTTTTTAACAATTTAGAAAAATCCTTCAGAATAGAAGCTTCGTTAAACTAATGAAGAGATGTATAAAGTTACGTGATTTTTAGGAATTTCGAACACATATGTTAAGCTTTTTGCTATTCTAACGTGTAAATACTTTCTTTAGTTTAAAAATTTATATAATCCAATTAAACGTTGAGAGTAAATCTTTTTTTTCTTTTTCTTTTGTTCGGTATGAAGTAAATTTTGCAATTTAAAAAAAAGAAAAAAAAAAAAAAAAATGAATCAATGCACGCTCGAGTTTCTAAAGCAATCCCTTCAAAAAAAATCACAAAGTCACGATGACAAAAACAAAAATAAACAAAAAAATAGCTCTTCGAAAGTTTACAAGCGCGTTAACTCGCGTTCGCCAACATCTCGACTCGTTTTCAATTTTCGATCGACGAAACTTTGGCCCTTCGACGAAGCTACAAAAGCTAAAAACGCAAAACATTGTCGCGCCGCGTTTTCGTGCGTCAGAACGAAGCCGAATAAACAAGAGGAGTGGCGACGTTGTTAGAATACAAAAAAAAAAGAGTTACACCATCGAGCTTATGGTTTTTCATCTTGCGCATATCGTTGTTGCTCAGGTAGCGCTGTCTCTCGAAATAAATGCGTTAATGGAGGGAGAGTTTTAACGGAGCAACTCGAAGATTTATCGCCTCGTTCGCGAATAATATTTATTCGATTCGTGAAATTAAAAGCTTTTGTGCACTTTGAAATGTAAGCTCAACGTTTCCTGTATTGTCTTTATAAAGGATTATTGAATTTAAATTGACGTTAAACTTTGTAAAAGTATAATAGACGTTTTGTTCTCATTGTCGACATATTTTTAATGTTAAATCAATGCACGATGTTTAAATTATATCACTAGCATCGAATAAAGTATTGCAAAAATGTTTATAAATTTATGATTTTAGAGACGTACTACTAATTCAATTTTGAAATATTTTTAATGTAGCTTACGAATATTTAATTTTAAAATAAAACCGATAAAGAATTTTATTAAAATTTTAAATGCACAAAAATGAAAAAAAAAAAAAAAAAAAAGAGTTAAAAAGAATTCCTTATATCGTTTAAAAGCAAACAAATAATCATCGGAATAAAAATCAAAAATTCTAAGTGATATTCAAGGACAGAGTCGACAAAATCTTCGCATACGCGTTAAGTAAACACCGAGAGTCGGGAGGGAGGGAAGAAAAAAAAAGTCGCTACGAGACGTTTTTACGTTTGGTGTGATTTCGGTTATATCCTACCGATATTCCACGTGTATTCTCGTTCTCTCTCTCTCTCTCTCTTTCGCATGTATCTTTTTTTTTTTTCTTTCATCGTTCGCGTGTGTATATTTTTATTTGCGCGAGAGAAACGCAAACGAACGATGCCATCGTGGAGTTTTACTATCGCGTTCGCGTATGTACTTTCCGAGCGAGATTTTTCCTTTCCCGATGCTTTTATTTCTCCTCTCTCTTTCTCTTCTTCTTCTTCTTCTTTTTCTTCTGCTGTATTAAAGAGGATAGAGCGCTATGCTGGATTTTCTAAAGCGTGGTTTTATAGGAACTGTATAGAAAGATAAACAGAGAGAGAGAGAGAGATGGAGAGGTTTATGTAAGCATTTTCGGCGACTCGCTAAATATTTTGCGAAGGAGGTTAATATAATAGTTGACACGAAAGAGAGACCCGCGCGCACGCTGGATTATTATTTTTAATAAGTTCTTTTCTTTTTTTACCGGTTATGAAACTAAAAGTTGTTGATGAAAGTTGTAAGATTTTTATGGTTAGCGGTACTTTTTTTCTCCCGAAAAATTTTAAATTTGTAAATGAATAATAAAAAAAAAAAAAAAAAAAAAAAAAAAAAAAAACTTTTTGATAAACTTAAACGCGGATGAAAATAAGCGACGTTCAAGGTGCAATTTATTTAAAAATTTTTTCAAACTTGCGTAAATATTTTAAGAATTATAGATTTAAAATACTCGAACGAGATTATTTTTTATTTATCACCCGTATACTTTTCTTTTAAATTAAAAAGTGACTAGTTTAAGAAAGCTTCATTGTCTTCGATGTCGGACATTTTTCGTTTTCTATTTTTTTGTTATTTACACTTTTTCGACTCGCTAGGCGCGAGTAATGATTCTTTCATTTCGGTACACATTGACGCGAAAACGGATTTATACGTATTTATTTTATGTTTGCGTTTCTAGGGCGAGTTTGATTATTTTATGGACGATTTATTTTACAAGCTTTAAGCGCAAAAGATAAAGTGGCTTAATTTTGTTCGGCATCTGATATTATTTAAGATTTATATTTATTATTTTTTTATGTCTTACAAGCTAAGACAAGTTTAATTATTTTATTAAAAAAGAAAAGAAAAAAAAAGTTGAATCTCCGTACATGAATATTTATTTTATTAAATTACGTTCCCTTTGAAACTTAAGAAATTTTAATAATCTATTAGGAAACGAATGGCGTTTATATCGAAGTAGTATTTTAATGAGAACTCTTATAAAAGTATCTTTATTTTTATGAAATGGGATAGTAAAAATTTAAATAATTACTAGAATACGAATAAAGAAGGACGAAAAAAAAAATAAATAAATAAAAATAACAATCGAAGTAAATTTACCGTAAAACTCTACATTATTTTTCTTTTCGAATTAGCAATAAAACGATGTTAAATACCGCTAAATAACCAAAGCGATGATGAAAAGCGATGGAATTAAAAAAGTTCTTCGAGTCTCGATTATCTACAACAAATACTTTCGGAACTTATTAAAAAATTCTTGCGCTGACGGAAGATACGCGCGAGAAAACGAGAAAGAGAGAGATAGTAAAAAGCGCCCGACTCTAAGCTTTCTTATTCCGTTTCAGAGTCTCGGCGACTCGATGGGGTTTTTATCGGACCGAGATAAAAATCTTGATTACCAGCGTATTAAAGAAACTTTTGGCTTTTAGTAATGAAACTTTGATTTAACGCTAACGTGCGGAAAAAAATTTTCATATTTTTTTACGTATACGATAACGTTATAATTTTTATTCATTTCGTAAATGATTTACTAATAAAATACTATTTAACAAAATTATGTACAAAATCGAGGGTTAAATAATACTATTATGTTTGTCCGATCGGATGGAAAAAGAAAATTGCAAAAAAAAAAAAAAAAAATTCAAACGATATACTTAAACTGAAAATAAAGAGTCAGCTCGGACGGTATAAAGCAACTCGACGATTTCCGCGCAACTCTATTACGAGTAAAAGCTCGTATAAAAGCGATCGGAAGGAATCGGGAAGATTTACTTGTTTATTATTCAAGACCGTTGAATTGCCAAGATGCCGTACGTAATGGGAATGTTTGGCTACTCGAGATGGACGGATAAATTTATCGTCTTCGTTAGGAACGAAGAGTAGTTCTCCTGGAGTACATATATCGAGGATCGTGAAAGACTTTTGTTAGCATTTTTCATGCAATGCTTAATCGTCGGGGAAACGGAAAAAAAAAATAAAAAGAGTAACGAACAAAGTTTACGTCGGTGTAGAGAGCGAGTTAATACGAGCAAGTGGAAAGATGCGGATATGGTCAGACGATCGCGTTTTTTTAACAAAACAATAATACCGAAATTTTAATTACGAAACGCTTAAAATAACATATTATTGAGACAATTTTTCGATAAACGTTCTCGATAATCTCTTCAAAATAATGCAGACAAGGTTTATATCGCGTGTTTTTATTTTTTATTTTTTTATTTTTATTTTTCACTCGCAATAATAATAAAACGAACAACAGCGGTAACAATTACGACTACATAATCTACGTCGGTTGAAAAAAAAAAAAAAAAAGAAAAAGCGCTCGTGGAAATCATAAACGCGAAGATCGGGCAATCGGCGCGCGACTACGCGAGGACGGCAACAACGATAATAACACACAAAGATAAAAATCCTTATCTCGTAATCTCGCGCAATCGTAGACGTACGCGTAGACGCGCGCATAACCGAGCGCATCGTCACCTCGGGCAAACAACGTTACCGGAATCCCAGCTACGGAGGAAGTATAGCAGTATAAACGCTTGTAACGGATAAGTCGGTTCTTTCCTACGCTACGGCTAAGCGCCAACACTCGCGGCGACTATTTAGCGAAGGACGAGATCAGAGAGAAGTGCGCAAGGTTATACTATTACGGGTATATAAATTCGCAAAAGTAGAGAGAGAGAGAGAGAGAGCAGGAGAGATATAAAACGCGAGAATTTAAACTCCGAAAGAGAAAATATCTTTTGTCCTGTAAGTTTAATGGCTCTGAGGTACGATTGTTGTACAAGTATATTACGTTGAAAGTACCGGGATATACACTCCATTCGACTTTGATTTTGTTTACGGCGAGGCTGAATTTTAGGCGACACCATTTGCTTTTTTTATCGCTCGACCGAGTGAAATGTTTCCTCGGATTGCTTGCTCGAATTTAAAAAAAAATAAAAAAAAATAAAAAAAAAAAAAAAAACACATTTTACGGTATGCGATTGGTTAATTGGATCGTTGAATTATACTCGAGGCTGAAAGTTTAAAACTGATTATATCGATGCGGGATTTTGAAAAAATTTAACATTGATTCGTACATTAAAATTATAATAAAATGTTATAGAAATAAATTATAGTGAAATATTGTTTTCCTGAAATTAAAGAAAAACAAAATAAAATTAATCTTTATACCTACGTTAATACCGGATAAATTATCCGTTAGAATAATATATTTTATGCATAATAACGTTATCTTAAAAATTTAACAAAAAACAAAAATGCTAATACAAATATGCCATGACTATACTCGACATTTTAAACTTCTCGGTAAGCTGAAATAAAAAAAAAAAAAAATAATAATAATAATAATTTATAAACTGAGATGAATATTTTTAATCGTGCAGACATTAAATTTGGCATGAGATACGGATATCGTTAAGTAAGAACAGCGGATAAAATGTAACGTAAAAACCTGTTGATTACTTATCTTTCGTTGAAGATTTCCTTGAAGCATTTAATTTGTTGTAATATATCTAAGATAATTATTGCCGATTAATAGATTCGCGTGTTTAACACAAGCAAGGTGTAATTTACATGATAAAAGATAAAAAAATCTTTACTAGCGATATCGACGGGAAAATTTTATCGGAATTTTAAGCAGTTCATTTTTACGTGTAATTTATAATTATAGTTTAAATTAATGTTTGATTGGTTAGATTTAATGCGAAAAAAATTTGAAAGATTTGTAATATTGTTGCACCTTAAATATGATGATTTATAGCATAAAATGAAGATAATCAATTAATTTTATATTGATTTAATCAAACATATGTTAGATAAATGTTAGTCGATGATAATGAAAATGAAATAGGCATAAAAAAAAAAAAAAAAAACGTAGAGAAACAAAATATCTTTTTATGAATAACCAATTAAATGCTCACACGAAACTACTACTCGTTCAATCTTTTTCTTGTATTTTACTTACATTAACATGCAGTAATTTAACAATGCCGTGTCTCGAAGAAATTAACCAAAACTAATTTTAAAAATGCATTAAGTATGATAATTACAGGAGACGATTTACAGCTACAAAAAGAAATACATATATATATATATATATACGTATTAACGCGACTAATTAATGATTTATGTTTTCGTAAATAATATATTTTATAAAGTTATATTTCATGCGATAAGACAACACAGCAACTGTAAGAAATTTTTACGGTGTTTCTTATTACACGAAAGAGCAATGTAATAAATCGTATTACACAGATGAATTTTTCCTTGTGCTGCAACTCGTCTTCTAGAAATGATGAAAATAAAAAAGCAAGAAGTAAAAACAAAAAAATTAAAAAAAAAAAAAAAAAAAATAGAAACACAGAAAAGAAAATGTTACGTGATTAAACATATATAATGAAATAGGTGAAAGAGAAAAAGAGATAAAGAGAGGCAGATAGATAGATAGATAGACAGACAGACAGACAGACAGAGATAGATAGAAGTGAAGAAAAAAAGTAAGATGAAAGATAGAGAGAGAGAATGATAAAGATGAAGCGCGAAAGATTTGGCAGTACAGTCCTGGCAGTACACCACTTACAGGGATGGAGGCGGGCTTGTTGACCACGACGACGTCCTCGTCCATGTGTATCACCGTGATCGGCTCCGAGGTGACTGGCACCTCGTGTCTGCAACACACCAATCAGCACCAGCTTAACGTGGCTTTTTTCTTTATCGATTCTCTCGCGTGTGCTTTTTCTTTTTTTCTTTTATTCATATCGTATATCATATATATATATATTATTTTTATTTATCTATTTATTCATTTATTTATTTATTTAGTTATTTATTTATTTATTTGTTTTTTTTCTTTCTTTTTCGTTAATTATCTTTTATTATTACTTTATTTTCCCTTACTCTTTTCTTATTTCTTAGTCAAAAACTTGCTTTCGGATAAATGCGCGCGTCGGGAAAAATATGGCTTTGATGGCTAGATTTACATACCGACGTACTGTTTATATAAAATCGTACAAAAAAAAAAAAAAAAAAAAACACACAAACACACCAAAAAAATTTCAGTTTGCAATAAAATTTACAAAAAATAGTGCGTATAACAAAGTGTAATACGTTAACGATATTAAACGAGAAAAAGTATGCAAGCATATAAAAAGTTCACTTATTATTAAAATTTTTATCCCTAGAACGAATATAAAATCCAATCGAATTAATATGTAATTTTAAAATTCAACGTACACGAGCTATTAATTCAATTTTAGTATGCTTTTATATCAATAAAAAACAAATATAAAAATATAATGAACATTGAAAATATTAAAATGTAATTTTTATATGAATGCAAAGTAATTATTGATTTTAATAAATCAAGCGCACATATTTTCCTCCGTACGCGCGCTCTCTCTCTCTCTAGAAACATTTACATCATTATACATTAAAATTTTTCTTTTTCTTTCTTTTTTTTTTTTTTTTTTTTTCTATCTTTATCGTTTAAACGTATAAAATTGATGTTTATAAACATGCTTTATAGCTTCGAATGTTTTTCTTTTTCAAAAGTTTCGAATAGTGCAACCTTGCACTATGAATTATTTTATGAAGTTGGCAGAAAATAAAAACAAAAAAAACTTGGTCCACTAACTACTTTAGCCTTCTTAAGATTTGTATGAGGAAGGTTCGATGGTTTTATTATCGTTTTTTACACACAGTTAAACGTTTTGTGTTTTTATACTGATTTTTCGTATAGTTTTTTTGTTTCAAAAACATATTTAAAAAAAAAAAAAAAAAAAAAAACAAACAAACAAGATGTGTTTGATCTCTTTTAATTCAGATGTGTTAGAGAATGTGTGTTGAAGTTTGTGCGTTTTTAAAGTCAATTAACTACAAAGCTTACGTGTCAATAGATACTTTTTACTGATACAAAAGCGATAGAAGTAGACAAAAGTAAGGCATGAGAAACATGATATTGAAAATAATATATATATATATATATATATATTTGTTAATGTTTGATCGATTGAACATCTTTACATACGTACAATTATGGTTTATATCTACTTGGAAGATATGTTGAGTTTCGTTCTTTTATTATTTTTTTTTTTTTCATTTAAATTAAAAATATATTGGTAAGATATATGTACATAAAAAATATAAAATTTTTCTAAAAATAATCAACAATAGCATTGAAAATAACAAAAGATTTCTAGTACGAAATTTATCAAATAATTATATTTATTTGAAATTTAGTTTTTTAGATAGTTACTTAAAATTATTCAAAAAAAAAATTGAAAAAGTTTCCAACACTTTTTGAATTGCGCACATTATGTATATTTTGCAAATAATGTTACAATACAGTGCATTCTAAATAGTTTTGTTACAAACATTAAAACGATATCACAGCGCATATGTAGATGGGTTAATAATTATCACAGTAATAAAACGAATTATAAAATGAATCAAAAAACTACTCATAACTAATTATTAATTGTAGATTTACCTTTCGTTAACAAATAAAGTGGACGAGACGAGTTTGGCACTAGAAAATTTTATTTAATATTCTTAGAAAAATTTTATTCATCGTGTATTATTCCTAAAATTATTAATCCTTCTCATCGTCGAGTTTTTTAAATGGAGAAAAATAATGTAATGCTTATATTTATATATGTACGTATACCACTGAGTCGTTAAACCTTGGATTTTTCTAAATCCTTTATTCCTAAAAAATATTACACGCATAAGATTTTTATAATTAATCCAATTGTCCGCATTAACATCTGCAACGTAAGCTCCGCTAACGAATCACGAAGATAACGCAGCGATAAAATCTTTCCGGAATTTTATTATACGACGAAGTTAACCTTTTCGCCGCGAAGCGAAAATCCCTCGTTACTCCTCGGCTAATCTACTCATTCGGAAGAAATAGAGGCAAGACAAAGTTCTAATAACGGAAACCGAGCTTGGCGCGTGTGTACGTAAGAGCCGCGCGTATTTTCGCCACGGAAATGTTCCGTTTCTTTACGGAAATGACAACGAGAGAAAGAGAGCGAGAGAGAGAGAGAGATAGATAGATAGAAGGTTAAAGGGTAAAAGCAGCCGCTAACGAATTTCCATTCGAATTGAAGCGTTCGCGCGCAACCACAACGGCAATATTGCCTAATTAAAGCCTCGTTGGGCCAGCCGCGATTAGGGTAGAGTAAAATTTTCTCCTATATATATATATGCACGCACACGTACAATTGCGTAACGATTACAAAGCAACTATACCCATCGCTTTTACCGGTATACGACACCGGCTCAATATTGATTTTAAGGCCCTTTTTGTTTGGCCCGGCTAGCGATGATTAACGCGGGTTTGCGGTCGCTATCTCTAGAGGGAAAATTAAAGAGGGAGAAAGAGACAGAATATAAGCCTGCGTAACTATAACCTACCTATGTCTACGCCTCTCTCTCTCTCTCTCTCTCTCTCTCTGCGTGTGTACACAGGTGTATATGTATGTATCTGTCTGTGTGTATGTGTGGGCGTGTATGCATCGGGTAAATTATTGATTTAGGGTTTGCTGGTGCTCGGACGCGCGCTGATGTACGATCGTTCGCGTCCGGCGTTTACTTAAATAACGCATTGCGTTTGTCCCGCGTTTGCATCGGCGGTTATATCGGCGCTCGGTAACGTTTTATTCGAGAACGTCAGAGAAGGATTTATTTTTTCCTCGATCTCTTATTATTATTATTATTATTATTATTATTATTATTATTATTATTATTATTTTTTATTTTTTTTTTTCTAAGAAATTATACGATTTTTTAGATTTTTCCCTTTTTCTTTTCTTTTGCGGCTTCTTTCGTCAAGATTTTAAAATCGATCGTTTTGTTATCAAATTGCTTGTTCTTGGTCCCGTTGTTTTAGTAGCTTTATTTTCTACGTTACGTTTTGATAGTTTTGATGATGTAACGGTAATTTAAAAACAAAAGTTTTCAAAAATAACAATGACTCATTGATTGTTATTAAAGCATTTAATTAATGTCCGTTAATTAGTCGATAATTTTATTATAAACGATTCATTATGTTGCGCAACGTCTTCATAAACAACAACTCTATTTACCGAAATAAAAAATCAACATAAAAAAGATAAGTAAAAGGATGTATTTTCCAATAACTTTTTTTTTCGTCATTCATGCTTATATAAATAACGTCGTCGCTGCACGTAAAAATGAATGTTTTATTTTCACCTCGGTTCAGGTTGGTATATCGAGTTTAAGAAGGTCGTCGTAGGTGGGTGAATTAGTGGCGCGTAATTATGGTGATTGATTAGAATTTCACGTGGCTGCGTTGAAAATATGAACGACGACTTCCTCGATTACTTAGTCGTTATTTTCTCCTCCTCCCCACTCTCTCTCTCTCTCTCTCTCTCTCTATTTTTTTTTTTATTTATTTTTTTTTTTCATATAACCGGTATTTTAACGATTAATGTAACGATCGGTTGCTAATGCACGCTTGAGGTGAAGAAAGTTAATTTTTTTATAGCACGAAGCTGCGGTTCACCGTGGGTATTCGTATAATTAGAAGTACGATTAAATCACGTTAATTATGTTTTAATGCATATTTTATTAAATAGCTTTGATTAGAGGAAAGAAAGACATAAATAAATTAAGCGATAGAAAACTTATTAATTATAATTCGAGCTTCTATTTTTTTTTTTTTTTTTTTTTTTTTGGCGAAATATAAATGTAAATACAAGCCTTTTTTTCATTTATATTTTATTAACGATAATAAAAGAAAATTTCAATTATTTCACAGCGGATTGCTTAACGCAATAACGCGATCCTCGCGGAAAATTTTCATAGCATGACCGAAATTAGATTAAATCAAATCTCTCACACAAAACATTTCCATATTTTAAACGCCATCTAATGAACCCGACGAGAGTTTCTCACCCACGAGTCAAAGCGCGTTACCAATGTACAAAAGAAATATCCTCCTCCGGGGGCTTTCTTCGCGCGCGCGCGCGTCCGCTCGCACGGTTTTTTCGTAATCCTCAATTATCGCGACTCGCTTCTCTTGGCAGAGAGATACGACGAAACCTTTTCCATCTACGCTTTTCCTCGGCGGTGAAATACGCGCGGCAATTTTTCGAAAAGCTTTTTACCTTTTTATTCGAAAATAAGGAGTGAAATTTTTTATTTTGGCTTTGCATATCTTTAATGTTATGAAAAAATTATATTCCTAAAAATTATATTTACCTAAAATTTTATCAACTCATTATTTCCATTGTAAAACATGCACAAATCTAAAAATAACTCGCGTTACATCGACTCGTGGATAAAAAAAAAAAAAAAAAAAAAAAAATATGCATTTGCATTGAAAAAGAATAATTTTTCATAAATGAACGTGTATACTTACAGAGATCCGCGTTAAATATAAAAATAAAACAAAAAAATAAAAAGCATTACGTAAACCCTACAAAGAAAATACGTAGGAACTTGTATACACGAGAGTGAGAGTAACAAGCAAATACAAGAGACATTTTCCAATAATTTTTCATTTTTCAACAAGGAAATCGCGTGCCGGATAAAAATTGCTAGTGGACAACACCGCTATCTTTAAATACATCGGGCGAGTTATGAACCCTTATGTAAATTTTATTTTATACATTCCTTCTTTTCTCTTGTTCGCGCTTTTCTTTTTTTCTTTTCTTTACCTTTTTTTAATTTAAAGAAATATAATTATAGCTCGGTATTTATCCGAGCTTAAATCTGATTAACGTTCTTGGTTTTTAGCCTATAATTTGGAGCAAAAAATTGGTTACAGTAAATCTTATTTATTCTAATTTTTAAGTAAGAAAAGAAAAAAAAAAAAAAAAAAGAAAAAAAATTAACGACGTCGTCGACGTGAATTAAAAAGTAAATAAATCGTATCGTATCTTTTTAATATTAAATAATAATATAATTTTCTTACAAATAAATAATATACATAATACATCGGTTTGCGAAAATTTAATTTAAATTCAATTTTATCCGATAAGTAAAATATTATGGATTAAGGGGTTAGCCGTGCATAAAACCGACTCTCATTATTGCATTCGTCTTTTTTCTCGGGAACTATCGTAAATTATAACTTGCACACGCAAATTTATAAAGCGAGTAAACGAACTCCTCTAAACGAAGAAGAAGAAGAAGAAGAAGAAAACACACGTTGACGCACTTTGTCAAACTTTTAATTACATTTTTCAAATATTATAACCGTCGCAAATTTACCAACTTTATTTTCGGTACAAGTAAATACACATTGCTCCTATGGACTACTCTCGACAGTACACGACTGTCCCGTTTGTAATTTTCTTTCGGTAAAAAGCTCAACGATATCGCTTATCGAGCGGCAAAACATCCGCTTTTGCGTCGTTAACGCGCGGTACGAAAAAAAAAAAAAAAAAAAAAAAAAAACAAAGAAACCTCCCTTGCACACACGCAAGAAAATAACGATAGACATTCCTTCCTTCGCAGTAGGTAAGGATGAAACGAGAGAGACGGAGAGACGAATGACCGAAAATTGAATTTCCCCTGGTAGACGCGTCCGATGGCTAAGCTTCGGTGTACCCAGGTGTGACAAACCATCTCGGAGTAGCGCAAACGACGACGAAACGGCAAAACGATCGATTTAACATCGTTTTAACGATGCACGCGATGCGTTCGTATACATTTCTACTTGTGTGCACGGTGAATTCGATGACTCGATTAACAATCGAGATTTTACGGTGTTTCTGGCATTTCCACGGAGAGATTATTGCGAGAGATTATTCGTTTGCATTGATTCACCTGTGTTCATAAATAAAGTGTACAAAAAGAGCTTTTTACGTGTATTTTGCCTTTAAGACTTTGCGCGTGTGATTAAATAAATCAACCGTTAGTCGTTGTACTCAAGAAAGGGCTTGTTAATTTTCATAGGAGCGCGTTAAAAATTATTCGCGTTTCAACGTTGATTACACCTTGCGACATCGGTAACTTTTTAAAATTTCAATCTACTTGTCTTTACACATTAAATTACCCATATACGCGTGTACCACGGGTCGCTTATTAAAACTCAAAGTTCGTTCACGTATGTATACTCGCGTACTTGCGTTACTCAACTTCGAGCTATTTGCAACTTTAGCAAATCTCGTATGTGTGCGCGTGTGTGCGTGCGTGTGTGTGTGTGTGTGTGTGTGTACCAGGGAAGTCGCCATTTTACACCTGCGGAAATTCTCGCGGGTTCGAGTGTGTGCAAGTACAACGAGTCGCGTGATAAACAACGCTTTTATCGGATCTATCTTGTATTTCTCTTTCTCCTTTGCCGGTAACGCTACTCGCCCCTTCTCGTTTCTTTCTATTTTTTTCGTACTTTTTACAGAGGTTGCTCGACTTCTTTCTACGGCCGATGGAAGCTTTAGCTTTCGTAGCGCGTCGAGCGGTTTATTTGCTTTTGTTTACGGCATCGCGTGTCGGGTGTAAACTCGGGCTTTGATCGAAGCTTTATTTTTCTTTTTCTTTTTTTTTTTCGCCCAAGGAACGAGAAAACTAAAAGAAAGACGAGGGGAAAGGGAGAAAGTTGGAATAGTTTGCGTATTTTGGTTCGAAATGAGGGGGGGGGGGATTAAGCGTATTAAGGTTATTAAGCACGCTGCGGAAAGGTAAATGTAGGAGTGACCTGTTGAAGTTAAAGGTCACTTTTCAGAAGTGAAAAGTTGGATTTTAAGGTGACTTTGTGAGCGCGAAAGCGCTTCTTTGTTTTTATTTTTCTTCCTTTTTTCTACCTCCTAGACGAAATGTAAAAACTTTTCTACAAAGTCGAGAATTTTCATTTGCAGTTTGAGAAAAGGACTTTTCTTGCGCTTGCAGTTTTCAAAAACTTTATTACACAAAACTTGACATTAATGCGTTAATAAATTCATTGATTGTAGTCAAATGTATGCGTGCAAAGATTTTTACCGACTTGGAATTCAAAGAACGTTAACGAAAAAAAAAAAAAAAAAAAAAAAAAAAAAAAAAAAAAAAAAAAAAACCGCAAAATCTCGACTTAACTCGGTAAAAGAAAAAGCTATAACAAAAGTGTAACATCTCTTCCAATCTTTAACGTGTCATACGTATTCAGGGAGAGTTGAAAGACTCCAAAAGAAAACACAAAAAACGATAAAGAAAGAAGGATGGTTTAATGTTTCAATAAAAACGCAGTAACTCACACAGCGGTCGCATATGAAGCAGAGCGACTTTTTATTCTCACCCTCGAGAGAAAAGGGCTATACCGAGAATGTCACCAACACAAATACACATACACGTATCCATAGACTCTCATCCTCCTCGCGCGATTTTAAATTTAGATCCTAGAGATGGAGAAAAAAAAAAGAGAGAGAAAGAGAGAACTGCGGAGGACCGCAGTGCGGTTCGTAAACGCCGGGCTGCCAAGGACTTGAAAGACTTTAAGACACCACGATACACTTCGTTCTCTCTCTCTCTCTCTCTCTCTCTCTCTTTCGCCTCTGTTTTTGATTTATCAGCCAGTCAGGAGAACGACGAACATGATGAATTCACGGGATGGGAGACGTTATATGTAGTTGCGGAGGATTTTACCGCGTGGCCAACTATAACTTTGACGATTGCGCGACAATGCGTTTAGCTATTGAAGGGATATTATATTTCGACGTATTTACCTGAAATTACTCGGAATGGACGACACACGCTTAGGGCTTACGACCGTACCGATGATGCTTTTGTGGTTTTCGATGATGGCTATCGTTATGTCGTTAAAAAGAACCTTTTTCTTTTTTTTTTTTTTTTTTTTTTTTTTTTAATTTTATTTCAGCAAATTTTCAATATTTATTGAGTGTAAATAAATGTTATTGCATGTTATTTGTTACGTTAATAATATTTGATAGTAAACAATTTCTCTTATGAATATTGGTATCGATATTAAAAATTATTAATACAATTATTTATCGTAAATTAATAAATTATTCTTCGTTTATTTTTCAAATTAACTTTCATATTTTATTTGTTACCGATAAATTACAGGATTAACATAGACTCATAGAAAGCAGCAAAAAAGAAAAAAAAAAGAAAAAAGAAAGATATAAAACTAACATCATCGATAAATCAAAAGTATGAGGTATAAAATTCAATACAGTGAACAATAACTCGCAATTTATTTTAAACGTTCGTTTCATAAACATATGTATACGCGAGAAGAGCGACATGTATTTATCTCCCGGCAATAAAGTAACAACTTTGTAGCGTAACGCGATGAAAAATTATCCTTAAGACACTATTCGAGATCGTTCCACGAGTACTTAATTGAGTTCGATAGTCAAGGCATGGAAGAGAGAGAGAGAGAGAGAGAGAAGGGAGAAAGAGAAATGTCTTTCTCGATGAAAACGCGAGGCTTGACAAGAAGAAAGGAAAGTATTGTACGAAGTAGAAGCTGCGGTCCGGGTCGGTTTGAAAAAGACTTCCTCGCGTAAAAAAGGTACCTCGTCCTTTCTTTTCCGCTCTTCGCGCTTCTTCCTCTTTCCATCGGCGGCTCGCGCTTCATTAATCATCCGAGGTAAGCTTTATCTTGAGGAGTTTTGTAATTCGAGTATACGCGCGCAAGAGTTTGCGCTTTATTTTCCCTTGCTCCTGTGTAAAGGACGTCCAATAATGATTTCGCACTCGCGAGGATATACATATAAATGTCACGGGTTTGTTCTCTTTCTTTCGTTTTGTTTTGTTTTTTTTTTTCAATTTTTATTTACTTTGCAAGATGAAGTGCATCTCAGGTGTACGAAGGTGCGTTCCATTATTGTAAAGGGAGGAACGTATTAAAGTTTTCAGGGATTTGTGAGTACCGAGTTATTTATTAAAAAAAAATTTTTTTTTTTTTTTTTTTTTTTTATTTAAAATTTAATCAAAATTTTAATAAAACAAATAGTACACGATCCTAGCGTATTTATAATAAACTTTTGTGAAAAATAAGAAAAAAAAAGGAAAAAAAATGCGAAGAATTAATCAAGTATTCTTTTTTTTTCTTTTCTATTTTTCAATTTCACGCTCTTAAAATCATATTACCAATTGATAACAAACTCTTTCATGGAAAAAACTCTTTTTACGTTGAAAAAGAAAAAGCCGGCGAGCCTTAAAAAAGAAAAGCTAAGCGCGCCATTCAATCAAACTCGTCGATCGTCTGACGGATTGGAAAAAAGAAGTGTACAAAAAAAAAAAAACTATCAAAAAAAAAAACAAAGAAGCTAAACAAAAGCTCATTTCTCTCTGTCTCTCTCTCTCTCTCTCTCTCTCTCTCTCGAACGGTGGTTTTAATCCGATTGATAGTTTGGTGAATGCGATGATTCGTATTTTTTTAAACAGTATAGGTGCTTCGGAAATCAAGCAAAGGATTATTTAATCCGTTAACTCACCTCTAATACGTTTGTAAAATAAAATAAGGAATGAATATCGTTGTAGTTTTTTTTTTTTGTTTTTTTTTGTTTTTTTTTTTTTTTAATTAGTATCGTTTTACTTGCTAATAAAATAAAAAACTATTTAGCTTGCACTTTCATTGATCTACAACGAGATTATTAATTAGATGTCGGTTCTATTTATATCATTAAGCTTTTTTTAATTAGAGTTAAAAGTGACGTATATTGATTAATATTGATATTTTATTATCGTGTAAATTAATAATGCGAATAGAATAAAAAAAAGAGCTTGACTTTTACCTTATACGTTATTTTTTTTTTTATAAAGGATGTAATTATTTTAATTTAAATTAATTCAAAGATTATTTAAAATAATTTTATTTCCAGTAACTCTGTTTTTCAATAATTTTTTTATAGTCTACGGTGACGTATATGTATATTTGCGTGTTTCGGTTTTTTTTCTTTTTTTTTTTTTTTTTTTTATTTACAATAAAAACACATTACATAAATTTGCATAATATTTATTCCAACATTTTATATATATAAAAGTAATACTTTTCTTTTTTTTTTTTCCTTTTTTTCACTTTTTTACGGTTTTTAGTTCCGATACATAATAATACTTCAAAGTAAGGTAAACGTCAGCGTATAAATATAAAAGCTTTTTGATAAATGTCGAATCGTACGTATTTCACAATGAACTCGTCAAGATAAAAAAAAAAAAAAATAATAAAAAAAAAAAAAAAAGGTTGAAAAGGTAAAAAACGGATTTTAATCATTTGCGAGAATAAGAAAATAAAATCTAATGAAAAATACACGAAATTAATATGGTTTAAAAACTAAAATATAAGCCCGTTAATTGAGCGAAAAAATATACGTGCCTCGAAATATCAAATATTTGTACAGTTTACAAACGAAAAATTCTTCCTCTAAAACTTAAAGACGAAGGGATTGATTTAATCTTAAAGTAAGTTGCAATCGATCGATTAAATTCGACGTCGAGAAGCTTCTAACCTTTCCAAAACATCGCGACATATTATAGACGTACACATACACAAGAATATGAATGACCAGACATATACTAGTAGACGGTAAAGCGATAAGATAAGTAAACGAGAAAGAGAGAGAGAGAGAGAGAGAGAGAGAGAAATGATAGCGGTATTCGAAAGGGGTAAGGAAAACTTTCAAAGTCGGTATGAATCTCACATCCATATATTTGCAAAGCTCGCGTGTTAACGTGCACGTCGTGTACCTATATTTATGCAAAAGGGGAGAAAGGGATACGTGTATACACATCGATCCGAGGGGGGGGGGGGGGGTAGGGTAGCAGAGGAGAAGCGAGTTTCACTTTCTAAAAGCTCGTCGCAAATGCGCGTTTGTACAACGTTCGGTAAACCTTACCGTCGAGCTTTTTACCTTTTGCCTCGGACTCCCTTTCTCTCGTACGCGTCTCTCGATCTATATAACGCGAGCATTCACGTGTATGAATAGACAGAGATAGCGATAGATTTATTGAAATGCATAGTTGAAAAACGGCGATGTTTGATGTCGATCGATCGATGATGTTTTATCGAGCCGTAGCGATTTCACGATTAAACGTCGCTTTCCTTGCGATATGACTATTTTTGTTTTGGATTAGCCGCGAAAGCTTTTGCGCGCTTTTAAAGTGTCCGATATTTCGAACGAATCGATAAATATTTTATTTAGACAATTCGTCGTTGATAAATATTGATTGTTAGCTTTGGTATTTTATACATTTTTTTATTTTCTAGATTGAATAAAATCTTTCGAGCCTTAAAACAAGTTAGAATGAAGAACAAATTAAAAAATGAAATCAACCATAGCCATGGACCTTCTTATTTTTCTAATAAAAGAGAAAAAAGCAAAGAAAAAAAAAAAAAAAAACTATTATAACTGCGTTGACAAGCCGACCGAACGAGAAACATACAGAGAACCACAGAAGAGTAAAGTAGGTCGGTCTCGCTTGTCTGGCAGAATAGTTTCCCGTAGAAGTAAATTTAAAGCTGTATATAGTCTCGCTCATTGGAAGACTAATCGAGAAAAGTGTCAATTAACCTACGACGATCTTTTCTCTCTCTCTCTCTCACTCTTGCTTTTAGCAGTTCTTCCATTTTAGCGCATCAAATCGTACAAGTAAGAGAGAGAAAGAATGCGAGAAAAAGTCCTCCAGCTGGAGACGAAGCGGTTGCAAAAAATGGCAAAGTTTACTAGGACTTTTTTAACGGACGAATGGTTGAAAAAAAAAAAAAAAAAAACAAGCCATCGAGTCTTTTATAACCTCTCGCTCGCGGTTTTTTTATTCGGGCACGCAATAACAGAGCCGCGAGCAGATACTAACGTCGCGTTTCTGCGTCTTTTCTTTATCCTTCCTGTCTTTCTTCATCCTCTATTTTTTTTTTTTTTTTTTCTCTTATTTTTATTTGTTAACTCGGGGACTGGAATTACTCTCGGCGAGTTTTACTACAGATAAAGGGGGTGAAGGATGAAAAGGAAAAAAAGGGGAAAGAAAAAAGAATAAAGTCAGGAAGGAAAAATAAATCTTTGTTCGCGTAGGCCCGTCGATACGCGACGCGTCGTCGATTGAATTGCGTTGCTCGAGGTGTAAGCCGAACACTCGTGAGTATTTGTAGCGCTATTCTTAGTTCCTTTTCTTCCGGTGTTTTATTAGTCGTGCCATGACGCGAAGAAAAGCGTTATCTTTTTGGAGGAGCTACGGGAGAGCATCTCAACGAAACTTAAATTTAACGCTTAAACGTTAAAAGTTGGAGATTTAGAGAATGAATTCTTACCGTTGTATTGTTTCTTTTTTCTTGTTTTTTTTTTTTTTTTTTTTTTTTTTTTTTATTTTTTCTTTTTTAGTTTATTCATTTGAAGTCTTGACGAAGATTAATGAATATTCAACGTTATAAAAAAAATTATAAAAGTGTAAATAAATTTTCCGCGAAATAATATTCTTTTTATCATTCCTCATGAATTACTCATGAACGCGAGATTTTTAAGCATTCACATTTAAACTTCATTATTTTTTTTAATATTTTTTTTTTTTGCTGCGCAAGTTTAAAATTAGTTTTTAAATCATAAAGTTTAATAAAATAAAAGAGAATATTAATAATTCCCTCTCGTGCTTTACGTTTAGATTGAAGGAAACTTGATAACCTCTTGAAATGTACGATAATTTTTATTATAGATCGTTTAAAAAGTTTTCGAATCTCGATCATCGATTGACCAATATTTGGCGTCGTTATTAAAATGTCAAAATTTCTTTTGCAACGTTTATTAAAGATCGCCGCGTTAAAATAAGTCTCTTACGAATACCTCGGTAAATCAATCATTCGTACAAATAACCGCCGATGCGTTCGCTCGACAATGGAAACGTTATCTTTTCTACATTTTTGCAACGTAAAACCCATTAAACTCTCGACGCATGACGCGTTAGCATCCATCGCTGACAAGCGTTAAGAAAAGAGAGAATGAGAGAGAGAGAGAGAGAGAGAGAGAGAGAGAATGAATCGGTAAGTCGAGCGTCATCGCTCGGTTAAATTTTCTCTCTCTCTCTCTTTCTTTCTCTTTCTCTCTCTTTCTCTTTCTCTTTCTAATTTGCTCTCCGGTCAATTCGTTCGGAATCGCGGCTCGTGCGGCCTTCTCGCGGCGCGCTCTAGCCGATGACGTTAAAGGAGATGCGACGCCGTCTTAAAATAATTTATTACGAAATGAACGTGGCTATATATCGCGCACGCGCGTCCACGCATACCGACTTTACAATTGACTTTATCTATTTGTTCTTGTTTTCGCTCGGTCCCGATGTCTGCGCCTTTTACTTTGCGATTACTACCTTTAGCAATCTGCGTATACGCGTGATTTGTTTTCTCTCAATCTTTTATTCCGTTTACCGTCGAGTGGGTTATCCGTGCGATTTTAATTAATATTTTCATTTTTGTTTAAAATCTCTTATTCACTTTTTCTTTTTACCTTTTTCCTTTTTTTATTTGCGAATAGTATAATTAGACTTCGTTTTGTGGTATTATCAAATTTTATATTAATTTACCTTTTCAATTTTATATATTATAAAAAATAGTTTAAAAAAATTGAAACGCCTTAAAGGATGGATTGTTAAACATTTTTAATTAATATTTGTTTGATGAAATATTAAAAAAAAAAAAAAAAAAAAAAAAAAAAAAAAAAAAAAAAAAAAAAATTTTAATTTACTGTTTAATTTCAATAAAGATTTTTTCTGTTACACGTTACATCCGTAAAGATTAATTTCTTGAACGAAATAATTAACATATGCAATCGATTAATTCTGAATATCTTTTATATTAAAATGAAAAATCTTTTAGATAGTATACAAGATTATACGGTATAACTTTTTAATGACTAAAGATGTGTAATTATTCCAATTGATAATCATAATAATTATGTAAAATTCTCAAGTGTAAAGTCATCAAACATATTCAGTATGCAGAAAATTGATGTACTCGAATTAAAATTTATTATTTCCAAGAAATACTTCATCGAATCATCGTCGCTATTTTTTTTTTTTTTTTTTTATGTACAACGATGGATTATAACATTTTAAACAATTCTCGTAAACTTTACATCGAGAATGCAAAACTTTGCATTAAAATTTGATGAATTTTTCAATTCTTTAAAAAAATTCGACATAAGATTTGTCAATTTCATGACAATTTTTTTTTTTATAAAATATCCTTTAAGATAGGACCGTATTCTTTTGACAGTAAAATTCTTTACGATTTATCACGGAGAATCATCTTAAAATAAAAAAATAAAAAAAAGTCAATTGAATTTGAAAAAAAATGCTTAATTTAATCTTTCACGCATGAAAAATTAGTCTTGCACAACTAAAAGCAAATTTTTCTTTTCTTCTACAAGTTCACATCTACAACGATCGTTACGCAAAACGCGAATTTATCTCCATCATAATCGCGACTCAAAACTCGATCTTTAGATATTTGGTTGAGCATCGTCGAAGTTTTATCGCCCGTAGTTTCTCGTATTTTATCCATTCGAAAGTATTCCTCACTAGCGATTGCGTAAACGTTCGCTTATGAAATCGCGCGTGAACGCAGGAGGACGTTAGCTGCTCATTCGCGATAGCGTTGATAATCGTTGAATGGCGAGAGGTTAAAGCATATATTTTTGCGTTATTAGCTGCTAATGAAACGTGAAAATTTTCTTTTTTTAAATTATTTTTTTTTTTTTTTTTTTTTTTTTTTTTTTTTATTTATAAATATGTAAAATGTATTTTCTACGGCACATTTATTATTGTAATAATTGTCGACGAGTGCGAAAATATATTAGGAAAGATTAAAGAAAACGCTTGCCGAAACAAGCCGCTAAAATTTTTCTCCATCGATAAACCCGTCGATGAAATCGGCCAACAAAACAATCGCTTAGCTCTTAAAAACGACAGCGAGTTGTTTGCGGTATCCAGTATACGACCGTTTAAATAACTTAGTAAACCCATATATATTTTAGTTCTCGCAATGAAAGACGCGAGGAGTGGGAAAAATTTTTGGCACCGCCTACAAAGTACATACCGAATAACCAAGTAGCGTTAAATGCGCGCTAAAGCTCGTTCGCACCTAAAGCCATTATTTTCGCACTTCTTAAGACTCGTACGCGTATACGTGTTATCTGTATTTTAAATTTTCCAACCACGAAGAAAGGACTCGCGAGATTGTTTTAACGTTCGAGTCTATTTGAAAGACTTATCCGAAAGCTGCTTCCTTTCTTTTTGTTTTTTTGTTTTTTTTTTTTTTTACTTTTTATTTTTTTTATAATTTTTAATAACAAAATAAGCGGTAATTAGCATTTTAAATAGTCTTTGGGATTAAAGGGTCGCGCGCTCGCTTTTTCCTCCTCGCTAATTTCTCATTATTTTGTGAGAGCAGAGAGAGAGAGAGAGAAAGTCTCTTTCAGTTGCAGGAGGAGAATGACCGCCGTGAAGATGACGAGCGTTAGTTGAGAAGGTACATAATTGCCTTCGTCGGCCTGGGCTCAAGTAATGTTTTGCGTGAAATTATGGAGGCTAGTCGCGCGACTACCGATGGATTAAATTTCGTAACGCGAACGCGATGTAATTTATTCGTGTTTTAATAATTATATGGTGAATTACCGCGTAACTAATGCGTTTTCGTGAAATTTTTTTTTTTTTTTTTTGTTTTTTTTTTTTTTTTGTTTAGACAAAAGCTCATGATAAATTATGTTATTAGTAAACGTTCATCGAATTTGTTTATTATTTATTATTCTTTTTTTTTCGTAAAATTTCTTTAACGAAAAAGTTTTCGAATTGATTAAAAATTTTTAGAGAAAAATTGATATTGACATTGAAAACAAATCGATGGTTTATTTAAATATTTATTCGTTGAGTTCGTTAAAATTTTCCCGTAGCTATATATACACGCACCGATTCGATAATTTATTTATTCCAAACGTATTTAAAATTTTACCAATGTATTCGAGCTTTTTTATAAACTCGACGCTTTCGTATACGAATCCATTGCCGAGGTCCGCAACTTGAATCGAAGTTAAATTTATTCGAGCGCGCGATCTACATTTTAAGATTTGTTTAGTCAATTTCTGTTACCGTAATGCAGTCGTTATTTCTTTGTAAAAGGAGGAAAAGAGAGAGAGAGAGAGAGAGAGAGAGAGAGAGAGAGAGAGAGAGAGAGAAAATGGGACGTTCAACGAATTATAAATATAAAAACTTATTCTTCATAATAAATAAGCAGCGGAATAACGTTTTAATTTCAAATTCATACACCGTCTTTTCATACCTTATAAGTCTAAGTACGTTTATTTAATACGAGCAACTTCGAAGAATTTCTTCATCTAGCGAAACCTTACAAGGATGGATTACAATCGCCTCCTCTTCGCCCCCTTCTTTATCTACTCTTTCTTTCTCTCTCTCTCTCTCTTTTTTTCTTTTTTTCGTTCGCATTCTTTCGCATTGCCAGAAGCGATTCGCGAGCGCGCGCGTAACGCAACCATATAGCGCGCAAGCTTCGTCGCGTTTTTCAATGCGCTCGGCGCTTCTTATCTGTCTCTCTCTCTCTCTCTCTCTTCTCGCTTTTCCCTTTCCGGAGTATACGTGTACATATATGTATATATTGTCGTAAAGTGCATGCGCTCTTGCAAAATAAACTCGGCACTCGAACGGTATTTTAATTGAATTTTCCATCACGAGGATCCAAAATCACGAGGAGGCATTTGGAAAATGTTTATTCACGACGCGCGATTGGACCGGTTTGAGTTGTTTAAAGGACTCTTGAGATGTGTAATATTTTTAAAGTATTCGAGTAAAAAAAAGTCAAAAATAATCGCGCTGTTGCGACGACGCTGAGGCGCGAATGTAGCTCCGTTGAAATTTCCATGCTCATATTATAAAAAAAAAAAATAAAAAAATAAAAAAAAAACAAATTAATTCTACGTAGAGGAAAGCAAAAGGCATCGAATGAAAGGCACAAGTTCCGAGCACATACATCGGCACCTTGCTGAGTGAATCTCATAATCCTCGGTAAATCGATCCTTTCGATGCGAGCTCGTATTATTCGGAGAAAAACGCATATGTACATATACGTTACATATAAAGGTTCGAGGATCAGCTGAAAGATAGTAAAAGAGCTCGAGAGAAGTTCCGAAATGCGGTCTCGTTCCGTCGTCCCGTGTGTCGTCAAAAGTATAAAGTTCGTAACGAGAAAGGATACGAGAAGAGAGAAAGAGAAAAGAGGAGTACTCGAGAGTCTGCGCGCGTCTAGTTTCTTCTCTCGTGTGTTACGGGCGATTGATATTTTGCGGTCTCGGGGTAACGAAGGACGAACCTTGTACCGATACACGGGGGGCAATTCGATATCGTTGCTTTGCCGTTGTTCACCGACAAAGTTCAGCTGTACCGATGCGCTTCGAATTTACACGTGCGCGTTTCGCGTTGTACTACTCTATACGACGGATTTACGATTTTACGATTCCGCTCGGTTAATTTGCGCTATCCCGATCGGGTTTTTAACTTCCTTTTTTGTCTTTTGTTTTTCTTTTTTTTTTTTTGTTTTTTTTTTTTTTTTTTTTTTTTAATTTCTCGATGAAAGAATAAGAAATTATTTGATTTTAAAAAATCATCGAACTGTATTATTTGAATATTAACTTGTGAATTTAAACTGTGTATTCAATTTACAGTGTAGAAATTTAGATAATAAAATACTACTATTTACGAAATAATTTAAAACACAAATTTCAAGCTTTAGCTATTGATACAACTGTTTATTAAAATTTCAATAAAATTGTAATAAACGAATGAAAAAAAAAAAAAAAAAAAAAAAAAAAAAAAAAAAAAAAAAAAAAAAAAACGAAAACGGTTGTGAAAAATAATTAAAAATCTGGGTCACACGTAATGCTTTCATAAATCTGCTTATATTAAAAATTGAAAAATAAACTAATCTTCCCCCATTAAAAGAAGGTAAAAAAAGAAAAAAAAAAAAAAAAACATTCCAAGCGCATTATGACTTAAATTATTCATTCGCGTTAATAAACGCATAAAATTAAGAGCAATTAGTACTCATGCCGTATTATTTTGCATAACTTTAGCTTAGTTAAAATGCATATATAACAACGTACCTTATATTACACGTAGAGTAACTTTAATACCGAAAAGCTATTATTTCAAAAAGTTCGTTTCTACCGCAAATGCATATTATAATAATTAACCGTATTGAAATGAAAGCGAAAAAGCCGACGACTCGCCATTTATCAAAATATTCGCTGCTCTACTTGATTCTCCATCGATTAAATTCCACGGCAAACTAACCGTGTCCATCGTAACCCTCTTCCCCTCCTCGGCAACAAATCTTCAAACTTTGCTCCTTTCCGTTATCCTCTCGGCGATGCCTTCGAAAACTAACCGATAACGGCACACGAAGTGAAAATCGCGTACGAATGCACCGAATAGAATATGCACCGTATATATATATATATATATATATATATATATATATCGATCTATCCGTCGGGGCGTCTTATTCGACGCTAATTAAACAAGCGAACTTGCAGCGGTGAAAGAGCGAGCCGTTACTTCGTCGTGTTACGAGTATATCGATCGATGTAACTCCGATCGAATGTTAGGAGTACGGCTTGCAACGAGCGTCGCTTTATCCTCGTGCTTTACGCGAACGTAAGCGCCCACCATCGGAAGGCTTTTCGGTTTGGTCGAATATGTATGTGTGTATATATAAATGTGTACATAGTCTACTTGACCGAGCACATAATTAAATGCAAACTTGAGCAGTTGGTTGTTACTTGAACGGAATGGATTTGTCGCGTTACACGCGCTGGAGCGGTTTGCTTGCCATGCGACTCGCTTTGAATTCCTGAGCTGTCGAGGATAAACGCTTAACGTAGCAAGGCTAATTTTGAAATTTTTGTTTAATTTGATATTTAGATTCGATAATCGTTTGAATCTTGTCGGTATCTCATTAAAATATTAATATTTGTTGATTAATCAATAAAATGAAGGGCTATAGGTCTTTTTAATGAATAAAATGTTTAGCAAACACGAACAGCGGCAAACAACTTCTTGTTTATTCTGCTTACAATCCTCATTAGGGAGTTAAAATTCATAAGCTCGAACGTGTAACTTTAGATCGCTCGTGCAGTGCGCCAAGTATTCCTTCGCTCAAAATTCTAGAATCAAAATTTGCATCCTCCCGGTATTATAGAACCTCAGAGAAAAGAGAAAATTTCGCGTTTAATTAAGATTGCACGATGTACTGAATCATCGTCGTACTGCGCGAGCAAAGAGAAAGACCAAGACGTCGCGCATGAGTACATTATTTTACGTCTGGCTCGTAAACTCTCGCGTCTACGACGGACGACTTTTTCCCTCGAGGACGCGCGAGATGCCGAGCGTTGTACAGAATCAGCGGGATGAGACAAGTCTGAGGATGAGCGGTTTAATGGATCGGTGAACGAAGATATGCTTTTAGGTTACGAGATTTGAAAATTTTGAAGGTATCGCATTTGGTTAATTTAACGGTATTATTTTAATATTTTGAATGAGAAATTTGTATATTGTCGTTGTCGAAAATTTTGGAATGTTGTAAAATTCTTTTGATTAATAATAAAAATTTTTATTTTAATAATAATATTTTTAATTGTAAATATTTTTAATCGTTACGAAACATCTTCAACAACAATTTCATACAAATTAAATTTCAAATAAAAAATTGAAATTTTTTTTTATTATTAAAATTTTATAACCGATTTTATTTCATTTAAAAAAGAAAAAAATGCAATATTTTAAAATCAAACATAAATTTTTAATAAATAACATAAAAAAAATCTATATTTCACACCATTGATAAAAAAAAAAAAAAAAACAAAAAAAAAATTGATATAATAAACTGTTTTTTTCGCAGCGATATAAAAATTGAGTAAAAAAAATTTTAACTTTCCGCAACAATAACCGAACAAAATAAATCAATGATAATCAAGAATGTAATTCAGCGCTTTATTCAAACTCTCGTTATTTTCCAAAATAAAAATAAAAATAAAATTGAATGTTTACGCATTAAAAAAAAGAAAAAAAAAAAAAAAAAAAAAAAAAAAAAAAAAAAAAAGAATCGCCCTTCTTCTCACCGATAAAATCGTTGATAAAATTTTTTGTAAACTCAACCCAAAATAGAAGCCGAAAATCAATCCAAACAAACAAATAAAGTAAAAGAAAAAAAGGGAAAAGCATCGACCTCAGAAACACAATCCTTATCTTAAAGCTCCCTACCGTCTTATCGTTCGTGCGGCACGAGAATGAGAGAGATAGATATAGAGAAAGAGCGAGGAGAGATGCGGCCGGGAACGAGTTTCGCGATTTAATCGATGCCAAGGATATCTCGTGTGTATGCTGCACTACGCCGTTCCTGCCACCGATAAAACCCGGTCGGCCTAGACCTACCTACCTATTACCTACCTGCACTCGTTACCTATACACACACGGGCGTGCGCGCGCGCGCACGCAAGTTGCATCTCGGTCTTTCTCTCCTTTTATTTGCCCTCCCCCCTTCTTTGCCGATATCCGGCGGATCGATGCGCGCGTGTCTGTGCATATATATATATATATATATATATGGACGCACGTAAAGTTAAACGAGTTAGTGTAGAACTGGTTCAACGAGCTCCTCTCCGACTACATAATCTCGCGCACGCACGCGCGTGCCGTCAATGTGTCTCTCATGCCTTTTTTTAGTCAAATTTTACTGTCTCCGCGAAACTCCGATTCATCTACGATGTCTCTCTGTGTGTATGTATCGTTATATGCGAGTCGGTGTGTTAGTTTTTTTATAAAACAGATAAACTTTTGCGCTTGTAATTTTACGTGTTTATTTTTTCGCAGATTAATCGTGATAGATCCATTTTCGTGAGCGCGCAAATGTTTTTTTTTTTTTCCCCATTTCGACGACGAGAGAGGGAAGAGAAAAAAACTTGGCCGAGTTGGTGGAAGAAAAAAAAAAAAAAAAAAAAAAAAAAAAACTGGCATCCGCGCGCTTTTGATAAATTTGGTATTGCGTCTCGTTGATGGATTCTTAAAGTCGATTGTGGCCATATGCGGCGTGAGATAGCTTTGCGAAATCGAGTGCACGTAGACGATTAAATCCTTAAGAAGGAATTTTGTTTATGCGGCTTTGATCTTTTTTCGCAACTTGATGACAAATCGCGAATAGAAATTGATCGAATATTTACGTGGCTTATCGCGTAAACTTTTAATCGATTATATGTAATTTTTCGCAAAATTTAAACTTCTCTCAAATTAATACACGATTTTACTGTCGCAAAAATAATATAATCGTCGCTTTCGAAAATTCGTCCTTGAATTCGAGACGCGGATAAAAATCTGTCCTTGATACACTTTCTTTTTTATCGCCAGCAAACGAAATACACATACACACAAATTTTGTTTTCTACAAACGGCCGAGACCAAGTTTTTTTTTTTTTTTTTCTCGTCGTCGAATCCACATATCTTAAAAACCCGTCTCGTTACAGCAGATTACGCGCATCGTAATCCAACCAAAAAGGAATAGAAAAAAAAAAAACAACAATAGTAGAGTATACGTAAATGAAGGAAAAAGGATAAGTTGTAAGGAAAAAAAAAGGATAAGAGAAAGAGAAAGAGAGAGAGAAAGAGAGAAAGAGAAAAACGGAAAGTGGGTATGACAAAGTTAAAGAACAACATATTCTATATACCTGTGAACGACGTTGGCGAGGAGGTCGTTGTGTCGGAGCCTGTAGTCGACGTCGACCTTTTGGTAATTAACGGTAAGGGTGCCGGCGCGTATGCACCGCTCGTACTCCTCGGCTGGATGGGCGCGAAATTCCCGGGCGAACACTTCCAGGATCTTCTCGCCGACCCAGCGGCCTTTTGTGAACGTCGTAAAGGTGAAATAGTACGGGTACACCTTGCGCAGACCTGAAGGATGAAATAGAAAAAAAAAAATGATTCGGGTAACGTCGTGGATGAGAATTAAAAAATGGTAATTTTAACCCTAATCCCGTGTCGCTGTTTTCAGCACACATAAATCTTGAACATGGGTCATTCGCGTCCGCCGCTCATTTAACTTTGTTATTCCGTAAGGAAAAATCTGGAAAAATTCGTAAGCGTTCTTTGGGCTCCTAACTATGCGATAAAATTGTTGTCAGCCCCGAAAGTCCATTTTTGAATAAACATTTTCATCAAAATTCGGAGGCACGTAGGCTGTTTACACAAACGACTGTTGACACAAACGACCCATGTTCAAGGGATTAGGGTTGAAAAAAAAATTTTTTTTTTTTTTTTTATCGTATCGTATTTATACGCAAACATCCATCTACCCACACGCGCGCGCGCGCACACACACACACACACACACACACACACACACACACAAACATGCATATTATATTTTCCATGATTTTTTTTCTAGAGAAGTCGTGCCAAGTTACACATTTTTATTTTTATTCGATCGCACGAGCGTAGAATTTGATATTTACAAGCGTAACGAAAGACTTTTGAAAATTTAACTCCTTTGTTTTATGCGCTATATTTACTCGTATGCTCTGGATGATGAAGGATATTATCCGATGTAAAAACATCTTTGGCTACCTGTGCTTCAATTCTCGTTTCGCAAAGTTTTAGTTAACTTTAGTTTTTGAAAAAAAGAAAATAAACCGAAGACATTAATGCAATAATTAGGAAAGTACAGTTATTTAAAGTAAATGTATTAACGGCTAGGAAGAGCTAAGAAGCTCGTTGTGGAAGTCTTTTCATTGCTACAAACTGGACAATTTTGTCAGAATTGTTCCGTTATTTAATAAATAATGAAGTTTTATTTATTTCTATGCATTAAAATAGTTACATTTTTACAATTCTCTCAAAGTTTATATTCTACAAGAATAGTATCGAATAATAATAAACATATTTAAGGTACGATTAAAATGTTATTAGAGTCTATTTCTGTACAAGTTAACCTATAAGAATTGTTACCGCGTTGACGTGTTCGCGTGTTATTCTTTTTACATATATTTGATTACACTATCATCGAATGCGGTGACAATCAAAAGTATCGACACTAAATGTTTTCCAACAATGTTGCCAATAAATAAAGACTTGCTATTTTACGGCTTAAAATTTTTAATTATATATATGTACAAGTGAAAAAAATTTTCACAAAGTTAAATATTTGCGTAACGAGGAATGAAATTAACTAATTAAGGTGTCACCATTGAGAAACGATCGATTTGAATAAGAAATTCATATGAATTAATTGCGCTAATTACGATAATTTCGAATTCTTCTTTTATTATCGAGTCTTTCAAAGCCAATCGATCTTCATTAAATAAATGTTATCATGCATTAAATTTTCTTAATTATTTATTAATCAACGAAATAACCGGAATTAAATTTACTTAATTTTTAAGAAATAAAACTTTTTTCTTGTACATCAAATACCATTAAATTATCTGAAAAATCAATTAGCCGAACTTTTACAAAATAAATTAAAAAATAGAAAATAAAGAGACCATTAGCACCGACGTAAAAAATCGACATTCGAGTTTCATTAAGCTAGAAGTTTGAACAAACGTACAGATGGGAAGAGCCGAGACGGCGATAGTATCCTCTTAGCTCTCTCTTTCTCTCTGTATACAGCGAAACTTCCTTTCTAACGCTTCACCAAACTGCAAGAAACGAGTTTTCGGAATACGACGAGTCACTATCGCAAAAAAAACAAAAAAAAAAAAAGAAATAGTTGAAAAATTTACGAAGGAAGAAAAAGTGAGAGAAGAAAAGTAAACGTAGGTCCTATCGTTATTCCATATTAGCACTTACGTGTATTGTTACATGCGTGGAGTAAAAGAGTCGTACGATGGGTGTACGTGTGTGTGTATGTGTGTGTAATATCTCTTGCAGGAGACGAGTTACAAAAGAGAGAGAAAGAGAGAGAGAGAGAGAGAGAGAAAGAGAGAGAGAGAGAGAGAAAGAGAGAAGCCCAAAACAAGATGAGTAGAATCGGGGACGCGGAAGTACCTAATGCAAAGCGGATCGGCAGAGTAGACGCGACGTTCACTCTCGAAAGATGAGAGTTGTTGGGATTTCCCCTTTTTTTTTTTTCTTTTTCAAGTACGCGTGGAAGTCTCTTTTTTGCTCTCTTTAATTTTACGTGTTATAAACGACGCGTATGTAGTTTTTTTTTTATAATGGAGAGGATAAAATATTTTTATAATCTTAATGTGGCGTAATTTACGTTTTATTTTTAAATTTAATGTTCGATGAATTATATATCGAATAAATGTTATATTAATCAATGGGTAATAAAAAATCATTAAGTATCTTTTTTTTTTATCCGTGAATACTAAAAATTATAAATAAAGTTTATGACTTATGGTATTATATAAATAAAATATTTTCTTTAAAAAAAAAAAAAACGAATCCAACATAGAAGACTTTTCATTCGCTGCTATCATTTTTAAAAGAAGAAAAGATTTATATATCACCGGACAATTGGAACAATGCACGAAAGACATCGGCGAGGTTCGTGTATTTGCGATATCCCGAGAATGAGGTTTCTTCTTGGGGGGGTTAGATGTCTGACGAGTCGAGTGTAAAGTTTTGATAGGAAGCTCGGCGTAACTTTAACGCTTCTGAATTCTCGTAATACATTTTTACAATATGTACTTGAATTATTTTTAACTTATTTTACGACGAATCGATGTGACGATATTTTGAAAGAAAAAGGAATTAAAAATTAAAAAGAAAAAAAAAAAAAAAGAAAGAAAAAAAGAAATTTGCGATAATTGCGTACAGAAATAATTGATTTTCAAGATTTAACGATCGAACGAGATTTGTAAGTCGAGTATTGACATTCATCAGGACTACTTTCAAGAAAGTTTACTGTACGTCTGAGCGTGTAAATGCTAATGTACAGTTTGCAAACTTCGTATATGTATTTGCACATCGTGTACATACAAACGAATAGATGCGCCATGTGCCGTTCATGCAAAGCCTCGCTATTAATAAGATTAAATCTTTTTTTAATCCAAGCGGATTTAACAGAAAATCAAATAAATTATACGGCCGAACGGCGGCCGGTTATATTCTTAAATCTATTTCGTTTCGTATATATTTCATTGGAAAAAAAAGCTACGAGATTATCTTTAGGGGATTTAATAAACGCACTTCAGCGGCAAAGAGAGAAAGAGAGAGAGAGAGAGAGAGAGAGAGAGAACCGTCGACGAATATTGAGATTATTTTTGAATCTAATGCATCGCGAATCGAAAATCTATAAACTGCTTAAAAATCTCTTTTTCCGTTTCGAAATCCTTCAATAAACGATTTCGCTCCTATGTGAACGCGTAACGAAAAAAAAAAAAAAAAAAAAATAAAAAGATAAAAAACAAGAAAGAAAGGAAGAAGAGAGAAAAAAAATATCCAGCATACGCTCGGTTTGGTTTTTAGCCCGCGATGATGGGGGAAATATCTTCGAAATATCGAAAATCGAATTTTATCTATCACGCAGTGCGAATCAAAAATATAAAGTTTAATAATCCGCGTAAGAGTTTCATCCAGTCCGTTAATTAAAATGTAGATTTTTCACAACGCAACTTTATTTCCCCCCCCCCTCCCCTCCTCTTAGTTTTTGTTTTGTTTTTATATTTCCGAGCAAATCCCCGCATTTATGCGTCGTTTCATAATCATAAAATACTCTATACCGAAACTCTCGCGAGAGTAAACAAAAAAAAAAAAAAAAAAAAAAAAAAAAAAACAAAGCGTTGAAGAAAAAAAGGGAAGACAATTGATCGAGAGAAAAAAAAAATGAATAACTTTATTATAAAATTTATCCGTCGCGATAAAAAGCGCCGCGGCAACGAACAAAAAAAAGGTCATTCATAAAGCAATCGAAACAAACATTTACACCAGGAATAAAAAAAAAAAAAACAAAACTTCGAAAGAATCGTCCTCTCGTAAAACACAAACAAACAAAAAATAAACAAGGAAAAAAAAATAAAATCGTTCGCGCTGTCATAAACGCGAGAAAAAAAATAACTTTCGATAGAGCGACTCGGGAGAATGAGAGAGATGGAAAACCCGTTCGTCCCGAAATCGAACGCATTTTTGTACTGCGATGAGTTATAAGAGTCAATCGCGTCGCTCGTTTGTGTGTTTGTGTGCATATACACGGAAAAAGAGGCGAAATTTACGATGGCACGCGTCGCTGCTCTTCTTGTTTTTTTTTTTTTTTTTTTTTTTTTGTTCCCCTTGCTATCTGACGCATTCGCATTCTATTATCGGTGAATCGACGAACAAGTGTCGACGGATTGATCGTATGTAACGCAGAGGCGATGTGCGCGCGCGCGCGTGTGTGTGTGTGTGTGTGTGTGTGTTGTGTGTCGTGAAATGTATATCGGACTAATTGATGCGATTATTTTCTACCACTATTCTTTTTATTATGCGTTTAATTGTAACAAATAGAGGACGGAAGAGTTTAGGGTAATAACTGTTTTTGTTATATAACGCAATTGAAATTCAATTATTATTTAAAAAAAAAATAAAGTATAAGACGGACTATGTCGTTAATGATTTTCATTTTGAATAAGTTGTATACGGGACATTAATTGAGTATGTGTAACGCAATTAAAAAATTAACGTTAATTATGCTTTTGAGACAATCACGTATTCATACTTTACATACTTGATTACAAGAAAAAACGCTAAAATATGAATTTTGAGCGAGCAGATGACTAATATTCCTTCCATCTACTTAATTTCATTGCACCGGACGATCTAGTAAATTAGCGTTCCAAAATTAAGTTGTCGGATGAAAAATTACGAGACAAAATTAGATCCTCTCGGTAATTATACTTTTACTTATTTTTAAACTAAAAATAAAAAGAATCATTCGGTTTGATTTATTTTTGTCCAGAACATTTTCTATTTAGATGTGAGAAAGACATGAAACTTAATGTGTATATAGCTAATAAAAACGGTTAGATTATTAGTGCTTGATAAAAATTTTTTTATGCAAATTTATATCGAACTTTTGTGAATATTTCTCTAATTTCTTTCGGAAACTTTAAAAGCAAAACTTTTTTGTATTTTGCGCAAGTTATCCAATTTAGCATATCGTAATAAGCGTACAAAAATGCATGAATAAAAATGTCTTTGCTAAAGAAAGAGAGAGAGAGAGAGAGAGAAAAAAATAACATTAGAAACTTTAATTTTAATAAAGTTAAGTCAAAGAACACGAAATCGTCATTAATTTTCACGGATAACACAGCGATTTAATATAGTTAAATGCTTTAGTTTAACGAAATAATTACTCAATAAAGCGGCCGCTTATATACACGAATTCCATTAATCTTCGCAAGCAATCAAATTATAACAGCCTCGCGCAGGGACATGACACTCGTCGAAATTTCCATAACTGAAAAAAAAAAAAAAAGGCGCGCGTGCGAGAAAGAATAAAAGAAAGAAGAGCCGGCGAGTTCAACACATACACACACACACATAGACATACACATTTGCTAGAAAGAGAGAGAGAGAGAGAGAGAGAGAGAGAGAAACAGCACAGTCGAATAATTCACCGGTCGCATGTAATACCGCAGCAGAAGAGGCGGAGCAGCTGCGCGACGGGTATGCGTTTCTTCTCTCTCTCTCTCTCTCTCTCTCTCTCTCTCTCTCTCTCTCTCTTCGCGCTTCCTCTTTCATTTGGCCAGCGCGCGACACCGATAACGAGGGCCGCAGCTATTTTCTCCCTTTCGTCATCACCACCGCCGTAGCCAGTATAGGTACCCTCCTGGTCTACTCGTCCTCCTCTTACCGTTTCACCAAAATCGATACATACACTCGCGAGCGCGCGACCCTCCGGATAAGAATATATATTCGTCGAGCAGCGAGTTCGATCGTTATTACCGAATGTGTCGATTGAACGATGAACGATTGTAAATTTAATCGAATCGCGTATTCTCTGTGTTTTCCTTTCAATTTTAGTCTTATTTTATCGATCTTACGCTGCCTTATTCGAATAAAACAATACCGTTCAGTTAAACATTTTTTTTAACTTATCTAAAAGACGGATCCTGCAAATTTTTATAATTTTTATTTTTATTTTATCGCGACTCGCTTTAATTGGTACACCTCAACGACGCGAGAACGCTAGACGACAGGAGAATTTTTCTTTTCGAGTATCATCAAGAGTGAAAGAAACTGTGCGTTTCAAGGGGATTTGCGATACGGAAATTGTATTTCCTCGCTAGTTGTATCTTTTAAATTTTCCTTACCCTATATCGTCTTTTATGTTTCGTTTTATTTTCGTCTCGTCAGGGCTTTGGTACATCTTCTTCTTTATTTTTTTATTTTTTAATTTTTTTCATCCGATTCGTTTAATTGCAAACATTTTATAGCGCAGCTTTTACGATTTTTCGAAAATTGAATGCGCGACGCGATGCGCCCGAGTTCTCGTTGTAAAAGAAAATTTCAATTAAAATCGATTGCTTTTGAGACCGGTAAGGTAAAAAAGCTTAAGGACGAATCGAATCGTTGAGTTCGTTTTCTTTTTTTATTTCGTTTTGGACGATCTTTTTTTTTCTTTCATTTTTGGTGTACACAATTTCGTAAATTTCAATCGAATAAACCATTTTTTCTTTCGAACCTTTCTATTCAACGTATATTAATTCTATTTTTTTTTTTTTCCATTTTCATATAGATTACTTTTCCATTTTCATATAGATTTTTTTTCTTAAACACATTTATGAATGAGAATGTTAAATGTTTTAAAACAAATTAAAGATAAATTTCATCGCGCGAGATAAGATTCGTGACGCAAATTCACCCTCGACGTAAAGAAAATAGAGTCGCATTATATCGGATATTCTTTCATCGCAGTTCTCATATCTCCATAAGGTAAAAAGGGGACAAAAAGACGAGCAAACATATCGCAAGCGAATTGAGGAAACGACACACATACGCACACCTCATTGAAATCCACGGCGGGTAATTAACTTTGCGATATAACCTCTTTCTATCCTCATAAGGGAGTCGCGTCTCGGCTGAGATTCTAATACACAACGGATGCGAGTCCAAGGATGAATCGCGAAGAATGAGGCAATAAAATACAAAAAGGAAAGCCGAGGTAAAAAAGGATAAGGAAGAAAAAAAAGGCCGACGAGAAAAAGAGAGAAGATGGAAACGTACCCTTCTTCCATCTATCTATTTCAGTATTTATTTATTTACTTTTCTTTTTTGCTGCTCTCTCTCTCTCTCTCTCTCTCTCTCTTTCTCTCTCTCTCTCTCTCGCCTGCAGCGCGCGAGAGTCGGAATAACCTGCGACTATTCAATTTGAATTCGCGCGCAGTTACTAGTTTCGTTTTTCGTGATAAAGCGAGCGCTCGACTCGCGACCTATATTTTCGTCGCCGGCCGAGCTTTGATTTGTTTCTTTTTTCTTTTTTATACCCTTTTCTTTCTTCTTTTCTGTTTTTTTTTTTTTTTTGCGTCGAGGTGGATATAAATACAGGATTTGAAATTTTAAACGGTTCTTATTCTTACCGCCGTTATTGTTTGATTTCTTTAAATTTGATTAATTCACGAGGTATTGATTCGCATGCGGATTGTAACGTGGGGTCATTTATTTAAATATATTTTACAGAATAATGTTTAACGTTCGAATATAACTTTGCTTTCTTTAAGAAGTAAAAAACGCTTCACTCCGATTATTCGATAAAACTTATCTTCCTCCAAATTCATCGTATAATAAAGCGATCAAACTTTTATTAAAACTTATATCACTTCAAAAGATGAGATAATGCAGAAAACAACGTAACTCGACATTAGTTATTCATGCGAAAACGTTTCTCGCCGAGAGTAGGCAAGAGAAAAAAGAATCAAAATCTTAACGTTGCTTAGAGTAAGGTCTATCGACGAAAGGAGGGAGTCAAAGAAAAAAAAAGAACCGTTTGCTTGTAAGCAACCAAGATTACGTAGTTACAAGCTCGGTTCATAAAAAATAGATGGCAATTCGTTTGAGAAAAGAACGAAAGAATAAAGAGAGAGAGAGACAGAGAGAGAGAGAGAGAGAGAGAGAGAGAGAGAGAGAGGAAAAAAGAGAGAAAGAGAGAAGTTAAATTGAACGTAAAAACTTTGCACACCACGCGCGCATACATTTTTTCCACTCCCGTGGTTCCAACAAAGTATATAATTTTTTTTTTTTTTTTTTCGTTTGTTTGAGTCCCGCGAATCCCAGCGCCGAAAAAACAGCGAAACCGGAGACGAAAATAAAAGAAAAAAAAAAAAAAAAATAATAATAAGAAGCACTAATGTATAAGCATACAAAGATGCATACACGGTATAACAAGAAAGAGTGAAATACGTAGATACGGGGATAGAAGAAAAAAAGACGCAGCGACGCGCGAGAAATGCAGATTTACCCTGTACCATCGAGAAATCTCTTTGTCATAGTTTTTATAAAGGCGAAGAAGCTAAGGGTAGCTGCTGTTGCAGCTCTTCAAGTCCCCGGGAATGAAAAGCTTAGCTCCCCCCCCCCCCCCCGTCTCCCTCCTTTCGCTCGGCGAGAGGAAAGGAGAGAAAGTCTCTTCGAGGTGAAAGCGGAGAAAAGGAAAAAGAATCTTCGGACTTTAAATGGGGAGGGAAAAGCTTCTTTTACTTTATTTATTTATTTTTTTTTATTTTGTTTCATTTCATTTTTCTTTTGCGCGCGCTTTGATTAATCCACGCGCGGGCCGATTTCATTCGGATAAATTATAAAACGATGGAGAATGGCGCGTATGTGAAAATAGAAAAACAAAAAAAAAAAAAAAAAAAAAACAAATAATGTATGAAATGTTAATCCGATGAAGTATATCGTTGATGTTATCGATGAAACTTTTTTTTTCCTTTGTTTTCTTTCCTTTTTTTTTTTTTTTTTTTTTTTTTGAAGAGGGTCAACGCTTTATAAACGAATACGTGAAAAGCTTTGGCGATGGGTGTTTAATTTATATATCAAAGAAAAAAGAAAAAAAAAAAAAAAATAATTAAATTAACAGCAGCAGTCGAAATCATTTTTTTTTTTTTTTTTATAAAAAGTGCATATCGCGCAAAATTGAAAGTATACTCGTCGATTTTAATTGAACGATCGGGCTTTGATTTTATAAAAAATATTAGTCATTTAAATGATAATAATAATTCAATGCAAGTACTTAACTCTACTAATTTTTCACCTTTGTGTATTAAGATAATTATTGAAAATTTGATAAAGTATAATTGTCAATTCATCTAAGAAAAGCAACGATTTTTAATTAACATTCGACCCCTTTGAGTTATTTCGTTATCAAGTTTAAAAAAATGTATTTAAAGTTTCTGATGAGGCTATTAAGATGTAAGGTACGCGTTTACACGGTTAAATTTTAGGCAAGTCCATCAACTCATCTGTTACTACTTATCATGTATTTAAGCGCTGTTCTAGTTTGTCAAGTTCTAGTTTCAGGACCATTACTGTATATACACTTGAGGGAATCCTTTTGAAACTTAATAAATCATTTAATTAAATCCTTTATTTTACTCTCTCGCAATCTCGTTTTGAATAATATATATTCGAGCAGTTTTCAAAAAGAAAAAAATTTGGGTCATAAATAATAATTATTAGTAATTGTGAAATATATTTAAATCAACTAAAAATTTTGCAATTACTGCGATTTTTAATTAAAAATAATGTTAATATCGATTGTAAGTAGACACGCGCTATAACTATGTCAGGCTCGCCGTGTTTGCAAATTACTTCTCTCGTTTCACTCGTGCCTCGAAATGCATTGTCTTACCGTAACGTAAAACGTTATACATATGTTAAAAAAAAAAAAAAAAAAAAAAGAAAATACATAAATACATTTCGCGTTCAAGTTACACGCGTTATTTTCCTCTTTTCGTCTATTGATATAAATAAAATTGATGCAACGTTGATGATAAGATATATTCTTCTATAAAAATCAGCATATATTAAAGCTCTCTCCTCGACATCGATAAAATTCGGTATAAATTACCAAGGCATCGTTGGCACACCGGTTAAATTCGACGTGATTTATCGAGAATTTTTCTCCCTGTACAGTCATCGATTACTCTATCAAACTTATCCTTCCGACAATGAATATTCATTTAGTACTATCTTTAAAGAAAAAAAAAAAATGAAGAAAAGAAGAAAAAAAGAAAAAAGCAAGGGAACATAACGGGAAAGTCGATTGTCGAAAAGACGATGACGTGGATCTTTATTACTCTAACAAAGGACATCTTTCAAGCCCATGAATGAGAAAACAAACTTTCAAAGTCCGATTGCGCGCGCTAAGGCTATAATGGATCTGTTTGTCCGTAAATTTACATGAGAAAATCTTGCTAGATAGAGATAGAGAGAGAGAGAGGATGGGGGGGGGCAAGAGGGGGAAACGGACGCACGCACATAAGTTGCAATTGTACGAGAGCGCGGACTCGCGAAGGCTTTTCGATGCGAGTGATTAACTCATTATCCTCCAAGTTGGAGGTTTGCAAAGATAATTGAGAAACAATGATGATTTATATGGATATTTATTAGTGCGCGTTAATTACAATTCTGGATTGGATTGCGAAGCCGATTTTAAAATAGACGTTACGTGTTATATAGACATTTTATACGAAGAACAAAGTTTCATTACAAAGAATATTAATTTGATTTCTTTTTCTTTGTGAATAATTTTTTTTAATCGATTATAAATTGATTATTTTTCTTCTCAAGTAAAAACAATGATCTTATTGAGAAACAAATATACGACGAAAATTATCACGACGATAAAAAATGTTCTTAAAAATAGTATTAATTTTATGGGGAACTATATTTTCATTTAATATCGATACAACTCGTCGCGCAATCTTGACCGATGGGTCGTAAAATTTTTCGTACTCATATATTTTTACGGCGTCGTTTTACGCATAACATAAGCTGATATCGATCGTAAACAAAATAAAAAAAAAAATAAAAAAATAAAAAAAAAGAACGTAAACAAAATAAACACATGTCAAGAAAAGTCACGAGTATTCGCACAGGGGCGAGCTTAAAGCAACGCTTGCAAACACACGTCGCAAGCCTTTAGCTTGCAAGCTTAATGGGTTAATGGAACACTCGGGCATTTTCTCCACACCCGCTCACACACATACACACACATACAGACCACGTAAAAAACGAGACCTTCGGCAGGACAACAAAGCGAGAGAGGGAAAAGTAGAGGTGAAGAGGAATGGGTGGAGTCTTAGGTACAAAAGAGACTCGTAAGAGAAAGAGAAAGAGAAAGAGAAAGAGAAAGAGAAAGAGAGAGAGAGAGAGAGAGAGAGAGAATTGCGAGGATTCCCGGAGCTCGATAACACACGCTTCCGCCGAGAAAGTCTCTCCTTAGCGTAGTAGCTTCGAGGAGAATCTTGTCGGGGCAGATGCCATCGGATCTAGATTTGAATCACGTAGACCCCGTTTCGCGCGCACTCGCGCAACGACGCTATAACCAAAAGAGGGATGAAGGTGAGAGAGAGAGAGAGAGAGAGAGAGAGAGAGAAGGAGAGAAAGTACTATATAGATATAGGTATATATGTGTGCAAGCAGGGCTTACTTTTTTTCGCTCGTAAGCTTTCTTTTGTTTGATTCGATTTTTGAATTTTGTTACACTTTTCTTTTTCTTTCTTTTTTTTTTTTTTTTTTCTTCGTTTTTTGATGATTTCGAATTTTAAATATTTTTGTAAAATTTAAAGTTACAAAGCACAAAATGAATTACTTGTAGTATTCAAATAACTCTGTTTTTAAATTAATTTTGATGTACGTGTGCATGCGAATGAGCGAGCGAAGATTTAATTATCGTGTTTTAAAATTAAAATTAAATTTTTTTACGTATCAAATATTAATTTTGAAAAGTATATTTCGAAACATCGCGCTTGATTGGCTGCATTCAATGGTAGAATTAAGTAATCAATATGTAGTCAAAAGGTATAATAATATTATGTAAAATTTTTCCTGTAATATGCTCAAATGAAGTATTATTTTATAATCATTGATAAAGTTATTATATTTATAAAATATAATAATACATTCAGCAAATTGAATTAATGCTTGAAATATCGTAAAATAATAACGTATTTTGCGGAAGCGGATGATTTCCTCGTAACATTTTAAATATAAATATTACCAAATGTAATGAAAAAACTGTATACCAGAATTACTTATCGACGATATCAATTTAATTTCTCGTTGAACTTTAGCGTTAAATTTTTTACTACACGATTCGACGATAAATGACGTTGCTTCTTTTTCGAATTAGTATATTGACTTCGCTCGTTTAGTATTTTAAATAAATAATATGAAAAACGCTAGTTAAATGTAAAAATTGAAAAAATCCAATATCCACGAATAATTAAAATTTATTATTTAAAAACGCAAAGCGCACGCTAACGTAAACGAAGTAAAATTTTTTAGTAAATCGACTTGAAAGATGAAAAAAAATAAGCGTCCTCTCCGCGCAATTCCATACTTTGACTCTTTCGCGAATGATTTATTTATTTTTTTTTGTTTTTTTTTTGTGTCTTTTCTCGAGTAAAAGTCCCGCGGATGCGCACGCGAAAAGAAAAAAAAAAAAAAAAAAGATACGATCGCAACGTCAGCTAGGAAAAAGAGAAAGGAGAATGGAAATACGAGAAAATTGAGGTTCGTATACATTTATTATATTCCGTCGGAGCCCTCGAGCACGATGCGAGTTCGCGAGCGATATGTAATAGAACACATCACGAGTTCTGCGGTAACCAATGAGTTACATGCGTCGTTACATTTTAAAATTAATCCCGGAAAATCACGGTGTGCGTAAAGTGTTGCGTATACGCGAGAAGTAAAAAAAAAAAAACAAAAAAAAAAACCATTAGAGAACAAGGAAAGTATAAAATATTAGATGGCCGTAAGTCGATTATACCGTGTTTACTCAATTTGAAAGCGTCGGACGGCTTGAAACGTCTATTTTGAAAATATTTATTTTAAATATGTTAACGAAAATTTAATGCTTCTTTAAATGTCGTTAAATATCGTTGCCTATGATTCCGTAAAATTCATTCTTACAACAATGCACGTTTCAATCGCGTTAAAAGCAACGATTGTTATTATTTATTGTTTCGTTTTTTTTCTTTTCCCGTACGATAAAAAAAAAAAAAAAAAAAGAATATTAAAAAAAAGGCTGTTTGCATAACGGACGTTTAATAAAATCAACAAACCCTTCCATAAAGTTCACCCTTAAACCTTCTTAACTGCATTTTAATTTAATAAAATTGAAATTATATATATATATATATATACACATATATGCGAAAATAATGATAGACGAGCTGAAAAAAATCGGCATTCACGCACATACACATACATTTGTATATTTCTGCATACACAATATTTATATAGTCGGACGGAGAACGCGGAGATAAATATATAGGTATACGCAGATGCTTGGGCAAAAGAAAGAAAGAGAGTGAAAGAGAGAGAGAGAGAGAGAGAGAGAGAGAGAGAGAGAGCGGAGTAGTTTCAGCGCGACGAGTATACGGTAACGCGACGTCGGCCTAGGTGGATCTATTTTTCATAGGGAAGAGCTTTTGCAAAATGATCTGGCAGGCCGCCAGAGCTTAAACGCTCTCCAAATACTACTACGGACCGCCGCTAACCTCCTCCTTGTCGCCCTCCCCCCCCTCCCTTCCCAAGCCCGCGCGCGAGAGAGACTTTCTTTTCCGAGTCTATGCTACCCTTCTTTTTTTTTTTTATTTGGTTTTCTTGCTCTTTTTCTTCTTTTTTTTTTTTTTTTTATTTTATCTTCCTGAACGCTTGGATGATGAATTTATCTTGTAGGCGCTGTCGCCGCTCTCGTGAGCTCGATTACTTCTTTTTGTTTGTTTGTTTGTTTGTTTGTTTGTTTGTTTATTTATTTATTTATTTTTCTTTATTTTCCTTCAATTCCTTCGCTTTTCGCGCGTACGATTTCCAAGGTGGAATGGATTTGTTGATACGATTCGTTTTGCTGTTTTATTTTTTCGCTTTGCCCTTAGTTTCGGGCGCGCTTTCTCTCGGGCTACCTTGGAGACCTTTTAATGAGGCGCATCCGAGGGGCCTCGAACTGCATACGTATATTGTTTGCGAATGTATGTGTGCACGGACGCAGGCGCACGTGTGGAAGGGCTTTAATTAGCGCGTTCTCGAGAATTCGGGTAAGTGCTTGTGCCGAGACAATATTTTTCGGCTGAGAGAGAGAGAGAGAGAGAGAGAGAGAGAGAGAGAGAGAGAGACAGAAAGAGTTTAGCCGATGGTAAATATTTACTTTGCGATGCGACTTTTTTCTTTTCTTTTTTTTTTTTTTTAAAGAAGTGCCTTGTTCGACGCTTTCCAGTCGCTTCTCCTTCTTTTTTTTTTGTCGCTGCTTAATCGCGGTGCGATGTTGGTTTAGGACGAATATTAAAGATTTTGCGTTGGTAATTTTGCAGGTAAGCGCACCGTTTTTACAAATCTTTTACTCCTTCTGTTAATGAACTTGAAACGACCGCAATTACCCAAGTTTGCATAAATAGAAATAATACGAAGAAAAAAAAAAAAAAATAAATTTGCAATTATTTCCGATGAAAAATTACAAGCTCTTTTTGAAAAAACGCGATGAATTCTAGAAAATTGTACTTGCTTCTTAAACTAAAACTAAATTGAAAGGTAAAAAAGTTATTTATACAGGAAAGCATTCGCATACACGAGGTAATTAATTCTTTCGAAGCGAAAAGTAATAAATCCGCTCTTTACGTAAATAAATATCGCTGGATGAAACTAGACAGATGTCAAATGTACCTTGAATTTTTTTTTTTTTTTTGTTTTTCTATTTTTTTTCGTTTTGCCGGTGAAACATCATGTCGGTTCGTTAATGGCCCATGGATTATGAGAAAACTCCGTGGAGACTAATTTGTAACGGGAGACTCGGCGAAAAGTTCTATTACGCGGGAAACTCAGAGACGAAATAATTAAAAACGGTCGTTCGAGAACTTCAATCAACAACTTCACAAACGCGCCTCTTCCCCGACGCTGTGTACAGTCCATTTGGGTCAAACTAGCAAAAATTTTTGCTCCTGACTTTATATCCGCTATCCTACTTCAAACTCATTCATCCAAATTGAAAATAGTGTGGAATTATGTGTAAGTATATATGTATATATACATATTTTATCTATACATACATATGAACGGACGTGTACATATATATATATATATATATATATACGCTCGTCCATAGGTATGTATAGATGTGTGTGTATGTGTTTGGCTCATAAACAGCAGCCGTTGCCGTTTAAAATAACTTACGTATTTCGGTATATTAAACGCCTCGCCTCGTGAAAAGTAAACGCATAGCTGGAAAATTTTTCGTAATCCAAATAAATATTTGCTCTGGAAGTTCCGGATGTTTGTTTGTATCGAGTTTATATAATTCGCGTGTTTATCTTAAAAAAATGTTTGTTTTAGTTCGACAAAGCTTACCTAAAAATTTTTTATTTTACGTTTAAAACAAAATACAATTTTATCAAATTTATCATATCGAATACTTAACCTACATTTTCAACTAAAATTAAAATAATTTTATTTTTTATTGTTTCAAACATTCAACTTTATATTTTTCTTTTATTGCGCGCAAGTAAACACATTTATTTATTTTTTTTTTTTTTTTAATGTTTTTTTAATGAAGAATATTTAATGCCAAGATGATAAATTTTTGTCAAAATATATTTATTAAATGTAATGGGTCACAGAATTTTCATAACGGAAGTTAATGTTTAAAAATATTTTCATCCCAATTTTCTATCAAATTTAAAATACTCGACAAATTAAAAGTATCTTTTATTCTATGCATTACCGTTCGCGCGCAATAGAATCTTAATATCGCTTAAACGTAATTTCTACGTTTTATAATATTTTATCAAACTGTCTCCGTACGCGTATATTTCAATAAAACATTAACGACATCGATATAATTTTGCAGCACACTCTCGACCCGCTGATAAAACGAGAAAGAAAAAAAAAAGAATATATGAAGAGAGAACACGTGTCGACAAAAAAAAAAAATATTCCCACCAGCGAACTAGAAAGAAAGAAAGAGAGAGAGAGAGAGAGAGAGAGAGAGAGAGAGGGAGGGAGAGGAAAAGAGAACTTGAAATTTCACGAGCGGTGCCAATAAAAGCACCGGTGACTTCCAGACCCCTCCCTTCGGCCCTCCACTCGTTCTTCAAGAGGTCCTCTTCGAGTGTATAGCCTATAGTCTCTCTCTCTCTCTCTCTCTCTCTCTCTCCCTCTCTATATTTCTTTCTACCCTCGCGCGGCACGAGTCGAGTGGCATTAATAGATCTTTGTTCCGTAAGGGAGGCTCGACGAGTTTCCTATATATATTCACACGGTATAAGGAAACGACGCCGAATCTTTTATTCGAAATGTGGAGCAGATATCGGTTCTCGATACGCAAGCGCGCATTCCACGACGTTCGCCGCTCTGTCCGATTGCCACACGGATGTATAATCGCTCGCTGACCGTTTTACCTTTTACGAAAAGAGAGACTTTCCGTTTACGAGGTGAAAGATTAAAAAAAAAAAGAGAAAAAAAATCGTGGATTTTAAGTTTTTTTTCGATCTATCACGAGAGATGTCGTGGAAAAAAAAGTAGCAAAGTACGATTATTATCGGTTACTATGTCGAGTAAATGTAGAAAAAAAAGGGGGGGGGGAGGGGAAAAAAAAAGAAAACCGACGCGCCTAGGTAAATTTACCAAAGCGCTATTCATCGACTATTTTTACCTTTAGAATTCAGCCGAGATAAATTAATATTTGTAATGTAACGAATTACGAGTAAAAGCACATTTGTGCAAATATATTTTAAGCAGCTTGTACGATGCACAATGCGTAAGTAGGTTACGCTAGTTTACCCGGTTATAGTTTTGAAGCGGAAGCCGTACGCGGCGCACAAAGGGAATCTTACATTTAAATGTTATATGTAATTCATAAACTATTAATAAAAAAGCAAATTACATAATACAACTAATATATCCATTAAGGAACATTATTTAAAAAGAAAACGAGGATTAGAAGAATATTCCATCAAGCGTATTGTTTTTTTTTTTTTTTTTTTTTTTGTTTTTGTTTTTATCAGAGAATAATAATAAATGAAGATAAAGAGTTGCGTATATCTATTACTGAAACGAGTTTTCTCATTTATACCTAATCCAATGTATACCGATGTTTTTCTTTGATACGTTTTCGAATCATGAGAATACATCGAGAAAATATATTGACTCGAGAAAGATCAATAAACACGGTTATCGAATGAAAATAAATATAGTCTCTTCAACTTTTCTCATTAACACGTTTCCTGACGCGTGGGGCGTATGCGCCCCACGCTCAACTTTCCGTTCAAGCCATTTGGTATTATATACAATATCATTGTAAAATGAAGAATTTTTAAAAAATTCATTATGCAGTCAATTATGGACATTTTAATACTATAATGAATTTTTTAAAAATTATTCATTTTACAATGATATATAATACCAAATGGCTTGAACGGAAAGTTGAGCGTGGGGCGCATACGCCCCACGCGTCAGGGAACGCGTTAACTTAATTATGACTATTGAGAACCAAGTATCAAATCATCGCGAATCACACTAGTATTTATCGATCGAGATAGTAACACTTTTCCGATAACTTACTTCACAAAGATGCAACATTAAAAAAAAAAAAAAAAAAACCAATCGTGTCATTCCAAACTACGCTAATTGCACACTCGAAATTCCTAGAAAACTCTTCAAACGAAATCAAAAACAAAAAAGTTAAGTACAAAAAGAAAAAAAATTCGTTGGTAACCAACGAAGCGTAGACGAGAGGAAGCATTATTTATTTCTTTTTTACTATTTTTTTTTTTTTTATTTTACTATGCGTATTTATACATTCTTGAATATAAAAGAGAGACGAACCCTACTCGAGGACAATGAAAAGAAAGAGAAACAGAGAGAGGGAAAGACAGAAAGAGAGAGAGAGAGAGAGAATGAAGTTCAGCGAATGGTAATAGATAATCGTCATTTTGCAATTCTTTTTTTCCATTTTTTTTCTTTTTTTTTTTTTTTTGCTTTCTGAAAAAGAGCATACTTTTTTGAAACGAAAATACTATATTCTCTCGTGTGAACGTTAAAATTTTTAAAATGTTAAATAATTTGAAAGGGTACTTTAAAATGAAAACGGTACATTTTCAAGCCTCAATTTATAGAAAAAGATTTCTTAAAGATTGTCACAAGAGATCATAACTTTGGAAATTTCAAGTGCGATCCATTGAGTTAAGATATTCTCGTAAAATTTTCGTTATCTCTAAAAAATTTTTAAAATAATTTTTCTCCACTCCCCTTAATAAATAAATAATGTATCTAAAATTCGAATTGAAAAAAAAAAGAACAAAAAAAAAAAAAAAAAAAAAAAACGTAAATCATGAGCTATATCATCTTCTGTCTACAAAAAATCTAACGATCGCTGCATAAACTTTTAAAACAATTTGCAGCATTTAAAACTCAATCGTCCAACGCATCGGCAATTATAGCCGACGATGAAAACATTGCGAACTTTCCAAATACACATGTATAAAAACACAAGTACACACAAAGCACCCAAAAGTGCATATAGTACACACGCACACATAGACGCACACAGAGATACAAACATATATACTAACCATTTTCGACGTAGTAGCTGGTCTCGTTGTAGCGCTCGTCCGTAAAGCCCGGCCTCTTCGCTTTCAATGCCTTCGTTTCCAATTTCGCCTGCAAATAAAAAAAAAAAAAAAAAAAATTGATAGATATATATATATACATATCGACTGTCCATTCAACGCGTATATCTCCTCGTACACGTGTCGTACACGTGTGTGAGCGTTTATGTACGCGGGCGCGCATCGCGTACGAGACGAAGACGGAAAGCCGCGCACGGTCGACTCGGTTTTATAAACTATCGACGTCTTTGCGAAACTCCGATGCATTGAATGAGGCCCTTTCGTTTCGAAGAATATTCATATTTTTTATTGTTGATGGACTACTTTTTAATTTTACACGACGATGCATAAATTCGCGAGTTTGAAGAAATATCGATCAGCGCGTTCGCGAAAAAAAAAAAAAAAAAAAAAAAGAGATGGAAGCATTGAATCTGTCTTTCTCATATGCCGATGAATGATGCGGTATTTTTCTTGGTTAGTCGTGCAGAGACAATTAGTCATGGAAGTTTGAAACTGGATTGTTATTCGAGATAAGTATACCTGCTTTTTGAGCAACGATATTTTTTTCTCTCTCTCTTTTTTTTTTTTTTCATACGTAAACTATGAATGCGTCGAACGTTAACAAAACATTGTATCGTTGAAAATTTTAGAAAATATTCCGGATTAATTGAAAAACAACTATTAGCTATATTTAAACAAAATTTTAAATTCGAAATGATGCGATACAATAATTTTTTCTTCGCAATATTGCAATTCTCTAAGAAAAATTGAAAGCCAATCTGAGTTATTAAATGCAATTAAAGTACCAACAAATGCGATTTATTATCAAGGGACGCGATAGCGATCCCGCTGGCAAGTAGGAGTATGATACGCGGCATGGGCGCGAGCGCCTTATATACAGCTCATTTACCTTTTTATAACCTCGCTTTTTTTTTTTTTTTTTTTTTTTTTTTTTTTTTTTTTTTTATATATTTTCTCGGAAATTAATCGAAGTTCTGTTTTAACGTTTGTAGATAAAAAAAAAGTAAGTGTGCGTGATATGTTTCATGACTCTCTAACATTTACATAGAAAATTATTTCAGAGAAATAGAACAAAGCGAATATTTTTTATTCCCGGTTACGCCAGCTAATGTGCCACATTGTCTATAATTAAAAAGTTTAAAATTTGGTTTTATAATTTTTTACACGAAAATTCAGCTTTAATGCATTAATTAACACAAATTGCTCGGTTGCAATATAAATGCAATATAAATGCGAGCAAAATGTTGTAATGACAATGGGATTGAAAATCGAATTTTTTTTTTTTTTTTTTTTCAAATTATTATATTTTTAATTCATTCACTGAGAAATTTTAATTTTAAAACAACTCAAATAAAATACAAAATTTAATAAATTTTAATCGTTATATTTTGCATCTAGTGAAAATATTTAATAAAATATAAATATACTTTAAAAAAACAGAAAACAACAACTTATAATCATTATAAAATATTTTTGAAATTTCACGATTTTTAAAAAAATAAACGAAAGCGTATAACGAAAACAATAAAAGCAGTTTAAATTTGATGAAAAAAAAAAAAAAGGAAGCAATTGAAACGATAATATACATAACGTTTCCGAGTGCGCGAAACTGCTCCGTTTTCTTAATTTTATAAATTATTAATTAGAAAATTGCATCACAACGTAATGAATAATTCGCTTGACTTATTTAAACTTAATCCTGAAGTGGAAAAGGTTGGTAGAAAAGTAACTGCCGAAAGCAAGATCGAATTGGAAAAGATTATTTTTTTGTATTTCGCGCGTCGTATTATATTTTATTATCTCTGGAAAAAGATAAATTTGCAAAAATTCTTTTACTATTATTAATTATTTAATACATGTGAAACGTCATTGCTGAATCGAAGGCGCGAATAATTTTATTTGAAAAATAATCATACGATAACTCAAAAACCTACAACACATATAACCTTTCTCCCTTCCGTACATCAAACTCGCATTTACATTTCGCGAAAAACATTATTTACTCGTTGAGCCGCAAAAGCTTTATGAGAAATAAAACAAAAAATCCGCACCGGACGCGCAAGTGCGCGAGAGCCCGGGATAATTGCGCGAAATTGCTCGTGCATTATTTGCCGAAGCGTTTAATTAACGTTCGTTTCCCCCCCACCCTTCATTTTGACAAAAGGATTTCCCACCCACTTCACCCACGTATATTTGTTGTTTCGCTTAAGCTTCGGCGTTATTGTTATTGTGCGCTAGGAAATCATTGTTTGACGTTGAGCCTCGTATTTGCGTCTGGGAATCGAACTCGATTGGCCGTTGCTGCTACTGCTGGAATACATTTTTTTTTTTTTTTTCTTTTTTTTTTTTCTTTGAAGGAAATAAATATTATAACATTCTCAAATACTGCAATAGTTTCGATTTTCTAATCATTATTAAAATTCACGAAAATCATATAGATAGTTTTAAAGTGTCGAAAAAAATCGATATGCAGATAAATAAATTTACACGGAATTATTACGACTTACGTACAAAGTGCGCAAAGAGGGTAAGTAGAAAGGGAAAAATTGCGCGCGACAAAATCCTCGAAACTAGAGAAAGAAGAAAAGGACGAAAAGCAACTCGCGCGAACAAACTTTTCCGACGGAAGGATCTCTTAACTTTTCCAAAAGCTCCGTCCGAAATCGCTCGCAAGCTTTTTATTCAGCGATACCAAGCGACGGCGGCGAAGACGGCAGCTGTGCGCTTACTCGCAACGAGAGATAAATATACGATATTAAGCTCTACGAAAGGTAAGAAAGAAAGTCCGAGTGGCTCACAATCGTTAAAGCGATAAGCCGCTCGTTAAAAAATTCTCCTCCGCGAAATCCGAGCCTTGTAGCTTTTTCCAGATGAAAAAAGGTAGTGCGGCAGTTTTCTTACTTTAAGGTAGTAAACAAAGTGTATGTATATGTATACATGGTAAAAGCCGACTGGAATTTAATGAGAAATTCTGTCTGAATACACCGATACTTTTACTACTGAATTCCGATCACGACTCAACGATCCCAGCGTCGTATATATTTTTTGTTTCAACGCTGCGGATTATCAAAGGTAATCCGATGCTTCTTTGTGAGTACCGCCTGAGGATCGAATGACGTTCGAGTACTGTAATAATTATAACCGAACGAATTCGGATATTCTACTTTTCTGAATTAATTAATGACAATTGATATTTCGCGGATGTTATATATATATATATAACGCTCAAGCCTTAAGCTTTCGTACTTTTGAACTTTCAACGTAGACATTTTTCGTTTAATTGAAGTTCATCAAGAGTTCGCTTTTAATCTTGAATGCTTGATTTTTTTATTCAAATTATTCGAGTAAAAAAGTGTTGCCGCTCTTGGAAATTATGATCGCTTATTTAACATCGCTCGTATTTGATTACTTTTATTTTTTCTCTCTCTCTCCCTCTCTCTTTCAAGATTTGTTTTAATTTAATCTTTAACGGTCTTTTATTCAATGAAATGTAAGAGAAGTTTCTTCAATTATGAAAATTATTCGTAAGTTTTGTTTTATTTTAAAACGAACAAACGAAAATTTTTTATAAAACGATTGCACTTTTACGAATAATGGATAAATATACGAATGCGTAAAATAATTGGAATACTAAAGATAATTAAATTATGAAAGTATGCATTATTAACGTTAAATTTATTTACAAAGATGATTTTTTATATTTAAACATTTGTTTCTCGTCTTTTTCCAAAAATCTCAACAAAACACGCATGTACTTCTGGTAATTATGATAAGTAATATATATATATATATATATAAAAGAAAATCCTCTTAATAAAAAAAGTAAAAAAAAAGTGATTTCAAATAAATCACTTCGTCTAACTTGTTTCATCTCCGTAAATTTTTCGGGTTAAAATTAAAAAAAAAAAAACAAAAAACAAAACAAAACGAAAAGAAGGTGTAAAAAAGAAAATGTTTCGTACAACGCGGGGTAAGGTAGCGAAGGAAAAAGTAAAGATATCCGACGCGCAGTCGCGCATATCAAAGGCTCGGATGCATCCAACCGTAGCCGAGAATACAAGAGCGTCGTCTCCAGACGCGGGGCTGGCTTTGACTCGGTAAAACGATTGTTCTTCGTCTACCCTACGTGTAGTCTCCATCAACGACGAGGACGCAGCGAAGTTTTGTGCGTCCAGTAGTCGTACTCGAAAACAAAAAGGCGCGACTATTGTGCGTCGGGGAAATTATGCGAGATTCTCTCTCTCTCTCTTTTCTCTCGTTCTCTCTTACCGAGCTCTCGAGCTGTAAAGGAGTTTGCGCGATATTTGCGGTGTTTGAAGACGCGCTAGCGAGGGAGAATTGTATCGACGTTTACTTTAGAGAAATTCGGCTCTGTGTTTGCACGTACAAAGTGATATTAACTTTCGGGTACACGAAGAACGTCATGGATCGTTAAATAAAATGGACGGTGTATAATTAACGAGGCGCAAGTTTATGTATACGTAGATGTGCACATATATACACATGTGCGTTCAGTCAATTGATTACAAGCGTATATATATCAATATGCGAATATGAAGATACATATATCTAAGTTGGTACATATTTGATTTAATCAGATAATGTCTGTCGTATGTGCCATACCGTACTGTATGCTACTTACATGTATGATACAATAAACAAAAGACAGATCAGTTTGAGAATCAAATCATGAATTAGTGAAATAAATTTTTTAATTAAAATATTTTAAATTAAAACAACGTTATAAATCTGAAGCGGTATTTTAATTTTGTTTACGATAAAGCGAAATGTTATTTCATTGTAATTGTTTATGCTAAAGTAACTATGGTATTTTCGTATCCATATTTTTCATTTGAAATTGCTCGAAAATTCATTAAACGTTTGTTTTAAAGCTATATATTTCGATGAGCCAGATTCATTACAAACGATTTAATAAAGTTAATTTTACAATTATAATTAGTCTCATTTTTACTAATTATTAATTGGGTAAAAGTTTTAATTAACGATGTAACGTCGATGATTACGTATCGAAATTACATTAGTACAATTTTCAATGCAATAACAAATTTGGCATTATTGGATAATACAATGGCAAATGTGCAGTTCGATTAAATTCGTTAGGATCGATATTTTTTTAAAACGAAATGAGACTTAAATAAAAAAAAAATGGTAAAATAATTTTTTATATTTCAATTGTAATACCATTTTTATAATTGTTTACAAGAAAAAAAAAAAAAATAATAATAAAATAGACTTTCAATAACTATAAATAAAATTTTATTTTTATATTTATTTTAGTGCATGAATATTTTTTGCAATACATCATCAATCGTTCCGCAATTTAAAATGGAATTTTTATTTAAATTTTTTATATTGGCAAAGTTTAAATTATATTTTATAAAGAATTTATTAATCGTTTTTCTCTATGTGTATTGAAAAATTTTAGTTAGATCACGACGAAAGAAAAATTTTATATTCCTTTCTATTATAATCTATTGATATTATAAAAGTTTCAATAAAAATAATAATTGTTTTGAAATTTTTAACCCGAATATGAGAGTGATAAAGATACAAATATTCGATCGAAAGCAAATTTTCACCAAACCCTGCCGACCTTCGTGATTAGAAATGTCAACGAAACTAACGGCGCGCGTTAACGCGGAAAACGCACGCAAAGAAGGAAGAAAAAAGAAAAAGAAAAACGAGGAATCGTTGGGTAGAAGCATCGTCCCTTCTAATAATTCCTTCTTATTTGTTCTCCCTCGTGCGCCATATCGCACAACTCGCAAGAGAGCGACGCTTTTGATTTTCTTTCAGCTTTAACAGTCTCCCCTTCTCTCTCTCTCTCTCTCTTTTTCTTCGTTTCCCAGTGCGTACCTGCTGATATTTTCTTTGTCTTTTTTTTATTTTTTTTTTTCTGAAAAAAGCTCTTTCTCGATAAATGCGAAAGAAAAAGGGAGAGAGGAAGATAATAAAAAAGCTCGACAATTTCTAGCGAGGGCATAACGAGCGAGTTATGACGTCGATAAAATCAAACCTTCGAGATTAAAGTTCGAAAAGAGTTTTAAGCGAGACGCGTAAATGAGGGATATGAAAAAAGGGTACGATGGGGGAACGAGGAAAGGCTAAGATTTTTGTTTGGTTTTTACGACGCAGGGTAATAGCTTGCGAGTGGGACGAAAGTAGAAAGCTTCGATAGTTGGACAAGTCCCGGGAATATAGTTCTTTGTGATTAAGAGGTACTTCGTCAAAGGTAAATTTCTTTTAAGCTGACGGATAAGCTCTATTGAACTAAATGTTATCGTGCTTACGGGAAATTTTTTTATTATTTTTAAATAAAACTTTATTAATCTGCTCTCTAGCCAAGATTAATACGATGGGTTGTTTAAGAGAAACATGTTTTTAAATAATTTTTACGTTATTGGAATTTTAAAATAATAATATATCGCGATACACACGCCAATAATAATTGTAATTGAAAAGAATCAATTCAGGATTGTTAAGCAGAATCGTTGAATATAAAACTGGAATTTACTAGTTTAATATTGAAAAAAAAAAAAAAAAACTGTCAATCATATTTCCATCAATATTCATATTATAATTAGGATTTTTATTAGCAAGCAAACAAAGAATTTCAAATAATCGAATGACATGAATCGATTGTTAAAGAAATTAGATTATATTTATCGCAAATTCCCCTCATACATTATATACGATTGGATGGAAATGTCGGTTATTCAATTTTCCCGATGTGTTTTATCTACGGATTCCACTACTCGGCAATATAAAATTGAAGCAATTTGTTTCACCGAAATTCGTTGCGCTCGAAAAACTAAAAAGTTACCGTTGCGTCTGTTCTTCATAACTTTTAATGCTATTTGAGTATTGGGAATTTGATTTTAGAAAAAAGAAAAGAAAAAAAAAAAAAAAAAAAAAATAGAAAATAAAATACACGAGAAAGATAAATGCAGGAATGAAAATGAAAGAAAATACAACGATCGAAGTTTTCGCAAAATATAAGCAGAGAAAATTCACGCCGACGTACTCGAAGATTACATTCTGGCTTGCTTCTCTCGAGTTCACGTTGAAAACGAAACTACGTTTGCGTGAATAAATAGGTACATGTGAAATTCATCGAGGAGTAACGGATATTGACAGTTGATAAGAAGCGATGAACGAGAAATGCAGTATAAATGAAAATGAAATGCAGCATCTCGTTAAGATTCCGTTATTTTCTTTTATTTATTTATTTTTTTTTTTTTTTTTTGTTTTTTTCAAACTCTGGAAAACTTTATGTAAATCGTACTATGACTATGAAATGAATCTAAATCGAAATAATCTTTACGCTGTAAGTTATAAAATGCAATGATTGAAATTGTGGCACAAAATTTTTATCGAATGCTCTTTTACACCGGCTGTAAAGGTATAAGTTTGCGACCAAATTTCACTAATACAATCTTGCAATTTTTAACATTTACAAACATTATTCAATTTAAACGCTATTTTAATTATTCGACAATTCTATTTCAGCTGTGGTATTGATTAGCGTAACGTAAAATTTACCAAACGGAAATCAATCGTCGAAACGTAATGCACGCAACACAATACTCACCCGATCTCGAGATCTTCACAATAACGTTTAAAATTGATAAGCCAAAGGCGAGCACGATCATCCGAGCGCGTACGAGCATTCCTCGAGCGTGCGATAACAATGAAAGCAAAGCTATAGAGAGAAATCTCGGAAAAAAAAGAAAAGAAAAAAGAAGTTAAAAAAATCCGGTCAATCGGAATGGAGTATAACGCGCTCTTCTTCGATATCTCGGCACTTGGCGGAGCAGCGGCACCTCCCCGTGCGCGTCGAGTTTTCAACGGGCAACGGGAAAATCGAGAGGTAAAGTTAAATGCGAGAATAAAGGAAGAAAGACATCGTCCGCGTGAGTGGAAAAAAAAACCTCGATATCTCGGATGTCAAGCGAGAGGAAGCGAGAAAAGGATGGTAAAAATGAAGTACATAAGCTACGTACGCTCTTTCATTTTACGTCACTGCAACCGCGAATCTAAATTTCTTGACGGGTTTCTTATCCTCGTCGCCTGTTGCTGCGCACCGATTGCTTACGCTCGATTCGGAATATCTCGGCGGATTGTCGAAGTCAGAGAGAAGGAGAAATAAATAAACGCGTTAAATATGTTATGTGAATTATTAAACGATCGAGATTACAGATTTTTTGATACCGGTAAAAATACGAGTATTCTCTCTGTAGATATGAACGTTAATTTTTTTTTTTTTTTTTTTTTTTTTTTTTTTTTTAAATCGATAATATTCTTTTATGGGTAACAAAAACAAAGGATTAACTGCGCGATAAAAAGTTACATTAATTTACGAAAGAAGAAGAGAAAAGGCGCATTTGTTTTTACGGTTGTTGGAAAGAAAGCGAGTTTTATTTCGTCGCAAGCTCTTAATCATTCTCACGAATGAAGAGACGATAAATGTCATTTACAAAAGCATTTTTACGTTTAGAAAAGAAATAAAAAAAGGAGAAATAAGGTAATACAATAGTCTGCGGCATTTTCATTTTTTTTTTTTTTTTTTTCATCTTTTGTGGTCAACATTTTACGCAACCGTCGTCGTACATTGTGCATTTGTTTTGCAAATTCATAGCTTACATAGTATGCTTATTACGTTAAAAAAATGAGACAAGGCATTGACGTATAAAAAACGACGACAAAGACAATCTTTGTATAATATGTTTGTCATACGTATAAGTTTCACTGTAAAGATAAGACGTTTTAAAAACTTTAAAAATTGGATCGGATGGTAATAAACTCGGAATAATAAGGAAAGTGGCTTTTACCTTTAGTTTTTTTTTAACCGTTTAATATAATGTCAAAGTTTTGTTTTAAATGTTAGAAAGCAAATATCTCAGATGTACTTTTAATATCGATTAAAAACCTTACTACGATAAAAATAAATTTTATAAAATTTGTTTTCTCGCTAGAAAATAAGCTAAGAGAATACCGTTAGAAAATAAAATTTACTTTAGTTTACGTAATAAGTTAAGAATATATAAATTATACATCTCGATATAAAAAAGCCGAATGAACAAGAAAAAAAAAAAAAAATTCAAAACAAACGGCGCAGTTAAGCGAACGATGTTTCATTGAATGAAGTAAGCCAAAATAAAGCTGCATAAGTAACTGCGCCGAATGTTTCAACAATTAACTCATCGATAAATCAAAGACACGTATATACATTGTCAAGTCGAACGAAAGCAAGCAAACGAGTGGTTACACACGTAAGCGATAAACGGGACGACGGAACAAGCGACTCGCGGAGAAAAAAGAACTAGCTGAAAGAACGCAAAGTAAAGTAAAAGAATACTGTGGAAAGAGTGGGAGAGAAAGAGAGAGAGAGAGAGAGAGAGAGAGAGAGAAAGGAGACAATAAAAGTTACAGAGAGACGAGTTTGGTAGCTCACGGATTGTCGGAGGTACAGCGCGCAAGAGAGCTAACAATAGAACGACGAGGAAGGACGAAAGAATCGAAGCGACGGCTGAGAGAGCAAGGCCTCGAGTTTCGAAAAATGAGAGCACGAGAAAAGAGGGAGGGAAAGAAAGAGAGAGAGAGAAAGAGAGAGAGAAGATTGCGGTAACGTCGATGCGACTATAAGATCGTCCCGAAATATAAGCGACGACGTGCGAATGCATCGCGCGTTCGCACATTTGTACGATGGCAAACTCTCTCTCTCTCTCTCACTCTCTTACTTTCTCTACCGCGTAAATTGATTGCACTGCCGGGTATTGTTTATCGAGCTTGCGAAACAAGGGCTTTTATTTGGACGAGTCGCGCGTATGCGAAGAGAATGCCGATAAGTATGAGGAGTATTTTCGGTGTCGCGGCTGATTTTTAACGACTACGAAGACCCGCGTTTGGTTTTAAACTTTATTGTTTTTTTTGCCACATTTGTATAAAGATATGGCTAAGGATTTATAGTTTACGTTTGTTGTTTGTATTATAATGCGAATATTTAGGTTAGATTGACATTGAGAAATACATTTTTTTCTATATTTAATTAATAATAATTGAAGCTTTTGTTCATAAATTTATCCATAACTTTTGAAGTGCATTCAATTAACGTTTAACGAATTCACTAATTAAGGCATTAATTTTAATTTAAAAGCTGAGAAAAAATAATTAAAATAATACGGTTTTATTCACAATTAGCGAGAAAGCAGGTACATAGGAAATTCTCGAATCCCTACAAGACAATTTTTATCATGAAATAAATATGAAATCTGGGAGAATGGGCTGCAGTTACTTTTTCAAAGCAAAATTACTCCCGTCGGCCAAGGCGGCGCCAAGGGTTTATCGCCGTAGAAGCGCATTATGCAATTACCGGAAGCGCCGCGCGAGAGACGGAAAGAAGTATCCTCGTAAAAGAATGACTTTGTTCGCGATTTAAGTACAACTCGTGCAATTGTACCTTTTCGAAACACTTGTTAACATTAATTGCTTAACGCCGGCGCGTCTCCACAATGCCGAGAACGGAGAAAAACTTTCGACGAGACTTGCTTTCGATTTTTCTATTTCCTTTTCGCGACGCGTGCATCTTTTTCTTAAAACCAAACGCCGTTGGAAATGCGCGCAGATGGAGAAATAATAAAAAAAATAAAAAAGAAGAAGAATAAAGGTAACTTACCTTTTTCAAATCCTTACTGGCGTCCGCGTCCTCGGCTTTCCTTTTTTCCGGTATCTTCGGCGGCTGGGGCGGTACGGCTATGGTAGTCTCGCGTAAAGGCTTCAAATCGACCTGGAACATGAAGAAAAAACAAAATCGATTCGGGTCAATGTACACGTGGCGTCAGCTCGCAATGAAGAGACTCTGGAAACTATTAAGGCTCAAGTGTAAAAATAGAAAAGTCGAGATATAGATCGAAAATGTTTTATTTTTGGATGATAACTTTTGTAATGAAAGATGTAACTAAATTTAAGAGCAATTAGGTTAAAATAATGCAAGAGCGACGCGCTCGAGCATTTTAATTATAAAATTTCAATATTTTATATATTTTCTTTTAATTGCAATCGGTAATAAACAGATTTTAATAAATAAGTAAATTTTAATGAAAGGCTATTTTTGAAACGATCTCTGTGGGACGAATGAAAATTTTTTAATTTTTCGATTCATACGTTCCATATTAAATGTCTTGACGTAATAATATAAGAGCGTATAAAATGGAAGATTTTATCAAATAAATTAAAAAAAAAAAAAAATATTTAAAAGGTGCATTTGTTGAAAATTTTACAAACCACGAAATTTAACAATATTACCTATTAAAAATTTTTATAAAGCTGATAAAAAGAAACAAAAAAAACATTTTGACAATCGGTCAATTTACGAGTGTATTTTTAATTGTATTCGTAAAAGAACGACGCAGAAACGAAGAAGGAAGCCGTAGGAGAAGTAGAAGAGCAAAGAAGTTTTCAAGAGCGCGCAGTTGAACGAGTGTAAGTGGAAAAGTCCCCGGAATATTATAGACCCGTACGCGAGAGAGTTTTTCCTTTGGCAGTATTCCACCCCCGGGTCTTTTTTTTTTTTTTTTTTTTTTTTCTTCTCAAAGTTGCCCGGGGGCTCCTTTTCAGGCATCATAATTAAAAATAGAAAAGCGATTTTATACTCGCGAGAGCGCGCCACTAAGAATTTTGGGAACTCCTCTCTTACACTCGCTCGCTATTTATCCTTTGACGTTAAATTGAGAAGAAGGATTTCCCATCCGTCGACTGTGCATTTTACTCGCTACTTCTCCTCCTCCTCCTCCTTCTCCTGCTTTTGCTTCTCTTTTCGTAATCAAGAGCATTTAAATTGCAGTAACGACTGCGCGACTTTAAGTATCGCGCGCCGGACCCGAATCGTGCCGTAGCCAGCGAGTTTTTAAAATTTATGTCGAAAGTATGTTAATAATTCCCGTGAGAATTTTTTTATCGGCCCGTAAACGCCGCAATTACGTGCGAGGGAGTAGCTTCGAATGCTTCGTTAATAATAAAGAGCTACACCCTTAAATCATGTAGATTTTTAAGTGCGCATAATACAATGATATTTATTTTTGACCTAATAACTTGTAACGATAAACCGAGTGATTTATTTTTTAACAATTTTAACAATGCGCTCGTGTGTTTCTCGTGAATCGATTTTTCTTTTTTTTTCCTTTCTTTTTTTTTTTTTTTTTTTTTTTTAATTTTAATTAATTTCATCATAAAGGACAATCGATCGAGTGTACACATTGATCGAATTGCTCCGACATCAACGGATCTAAATTCTAAACTACTACCACCGATCCTGGAAATGTTTACACGCGCGTTTGTGTAATGTTCAATGTTAATCTATGACGTTTCAGAATATAAACGAACTTGTAGATTTGTTACCGTTGGATCGAATATAATTCGTTCAACGAGAAGTATCGGTTTAAACAAAGTTCGTACAATAAAAAAAAAAAAACAAAAAAAAGAGCACGAAAAATGATAAACACGGCTTTCTGAATGAAATAAGAGTAAGCCATCATCTCTGGCGAACCGCAAAAATTCGGCAAATGGGATTTCGGATGGCAATTGACGCGGACATCGTTGAAACACGACGGGAGTATGTGTATGCGAGTAGTCGCAGGTAACAATTTCGTGCGACCCGAAAACAAGGCTCGGAGGTTATTTATGGCTCGAACGAAATTAAAGGATACCTGTCCTCGTCATGACGAATCAGTATTATACCAATTACGAATTAATTATAGTATATGTGACACACGAAATGGCTTTTACGATATACTGCCCCTACACGGTTATGCCATTTCTAACGGCTGTAAATATTTTCTCGCGACAATGCAATAAGGCTCGTAATTTGATTTTTATCATTCCACCGCGCGCGCGCGCGCGCGAACGCGAAATTTTCCACATTCGCGCTAGGGCGTCGCGCGCGAAAAATTATGTTTCGATATATATAATACGAACGAAACGTCCTCGATCGCGCGCTACATCTATTTCCAGCAGCAGTCCGCTTATCTTCTTCGCCGTAAAAATAAAAATAAAATGAATCCCATTGCGACTTTGCCGAGTAGCAACAAAAAATAAGCAAACAATAGATCGATCTAGCCTAAGGGACACACACGCGACGCGATCATAACGCTGCCACTGGCTGTTATAAAGTGGGCCGAGCCGAGTGAGAGAAAGAGAGAGAGAGAGAGAGAGAGAGAAAGCGAATGCAGAGAGCGTAACAGCAGCGTCGGGAAAGAATCGAGGAGGCAGCCCACACCGCGAGGAGGAAGCGTGTGGTGCACCTGCACTCAATGGACACACCGACCAAAGGTCGCCCTGACAACGGCCTCGCCTGCATTGCAGTCGCTCGCGTTTCGAAATTCCGTCTGCCGCACGCCCCGTAAAACGGGATCCCCGCGTGTTCATTAATGGGGCTATCTCTCCCTCCCCCCTTTATCACCTCCTTTCCTTCTTTCTGGCTACGGTATTGCAATTGCAATTGCGTGGGTCTGTGTATGGACGCACACGTGTGCGAAACGGAAAAGGGCTTTCGGCTAGCTTTGCGGGATATTGTTTTGCTCGGGGAGCTACGGAATTTTCTGTGATGTTGTTGGCAAATATTTGAGAACCTTTGTAAGGGATATGCAAATCGTTAGTTTTCAAGTTTTTTTTTTTTTTTTTTTTTTGTTTTTTTGTTTTTGTTATACGCAAAGATTGAAATTGCTTTTCTGTTCGTTGCGCCGTTAAAAATTGCAATTTTGACGCTTGTAACGTTTACCAAGATATTCGATATTCAGATTTTTTAACGACCCTAGTCTCGATTAATTCGCTGTAAGGTATTTTTAATTAACTTATCTATCGCTGCTAACGCAACATTTATGCATATTCAAAATCCTTAAAATTATGAGTGCGTTACAAAAGCAACGATCAATTTAAATAACAACTATCTCGTCTACTCGTACCGAGTGGAGCGAGTCTCGAATTTCATACGGCTGGCACACGAGACTCCTCGTACCTTATACATCCTTTAGATCTGGACAAGTTTTTGGCGAGTCCGTGACTCGAAATCGGTTCGCCATCCCAATTGTAATAGGTACCTGACCTGCATGGCAGTTAAGGACTCTCGAGGCGTGCGGCTAGCCACCGCCGAGCGCCTTTGTGTAACATTGGCTTAGGAAGCGTAGTTTCCCTAACCAATTTCATTTAGCCTCGATACTTTGTGGCCCTTTTACTCTCCGGATTTCGACTTAAACTCGCCTCGGAAATTTGTCGAGTTATTTACGTCATCGGAGCTTGTTTCTCATTTTTATGAAATCTATGCTTAACGTTCTTTTTTTTTTTTTTTTTTTTTTTTTTTTTTTTTATGTAATTAAAAAAATAAAAAAGTAGACGACGAATGAATGAAAATCCGTCGATTGAATCTCGATGATTTTAGAAAAATTAAAAACGCAAGAATCGTCGCGGACGGAAGAAGAAAAAAAGAGGCTTCGCCGTATAAGTCAGCCAACAAAGCTCTTATCTCGAACAATGAAAAATTTTTCTCAACGATGACGGCGATTACCACCGTTTCGCGGGCTTAAAATTCTGGCGCAATAATTCACGTTACTTTTCACCGAGCGGTGTACATCCAAGAATCCAAAAGTTTGAACAACTGGAAATTTTAGCTGAATGCTATCTGGTATGGCGAATTCTCGATTTAACTTAAATTCAATTAATTCGACGAAAAAAAACAAAAAAACAAAAAAAAAAAAAAAAAAAACGAACGAAATTCAAGTAATCATTGTCACGGAACAACTTTTACCTTCATATCTTTTACGTTTCCGTCTCATTTATTTCGATCGAAGGAAAACAGATACTCGAGAGGGTCGTTTGTTCCGCTTTAATTCGCAAAATCTCGTATACTTGTGTACTCGTGACGCGTTTCCTATCGTATTCTCGCACGCGCGCGCGTTACGGAACATCACAAGCCGAAATCGATTTTTGATTGGTCGGTGCGCGCGGGTTTGTATCGTATCGCCTTTCCCGTGTGTGACTGTGTGTACGATGATAAACGTCCGAACCGACGGTGCTTTTTTTTTTTTTTTTATTTTATTTTATTTTTTTTTTATTTGTACATTGCACTCGGTTTCATTTATAATCTCACGAGTTACGGCGTTGTAATGTAATACCGTCTTTTAAACGCAATTTAACTAAAAAAATTATTTATAAATTATTTTAAAATTTAATTTTAACTTTTATCTTTACATTCATAATGAAAAATTTTCTTTCGTTTAATAACATTATAAAGCGGAATAACGATAGTTGCGGCATAAAAAAAACTTTGCAGTTTGCGTCGTAAAATCTATCATAGAAAATGAAATTTCGTCGTCGCAGTGTATCCTATGTAAACGAACATATCGGAAATCTATTTTATATAACTGAATAAAAGTCAGAAAACGCACGCTTTCGCTGCATAAAATACAAACGGCAAGTAAAACGTTTTCAATTTTAACCAACTAAAACTTGCTTATAACAAGGCGCGTACGCACATGTTAATGTGGTACAAACATTTTTATGAAAAAGTTAAAATTATAACGTGATTTAATGAAAAATTTAGCGCCACGAACATTCGTTTATAAATACAATCCATTAATAAATAAATCGTTGTAACTCGTGCGAATGAAAGAGAAAATGTGCACACGCGATCGACAAACTCCTACCCAGTGCACGTGAATATCTTTTTCTCGATGTACACACTAGCGAGTCGTACAGAAGTACTTTACAGCAATGAGAAAAAGCGATGCAAATATTTAAAATCCGAGAACGGAGAACGATGGGTAAAATGCTTGTTAAAAAAAAAATGTGTGAGAGAGAGAGAGAGAGAGAGAGATGTCGATAAAGCTTGGAACGAGGAATCTCGTGCATTTTTTCGATCGATGTATCTTTTTCTCCTTTTATTTCATTTTTTTTCTATTTTTTCTATTTTTTTTTTTTTTTTTTCGTCGCGTGTCTTCGCGTGCGCGCTTGTTGATTCGTCGATGCAAAGAAATCTATTGGTGAATTGAAAATTTTTAAATTAATTATTAACACTGCTTTTTCAAATTAGCTTCGATAAATTTTCATTATCGAGTCATACTTTGGACTAGTGGAAATGGAAAAAAGTAAAGGTACATGTCACAGCATATATTCAAAATTCCTTCAGCTTCGAAGATGAAATTTTTGATTCGGTGGAGATTCAGTGGCATCGACACAAAAAATCAGTTCGAGCGATTTTTTCTTTCGACACTTTTATAAGATGCCGACTTTGAAAATTGACAAATGTAACTTGGATATAATTGACAACACACGATGTACAATATTGTTAAATCAAAAAAGTTATTTTAATAAGAAGAAAGTACTATGTAAAATTTTATAAAAATTAAAAAATACTTTCAAGGTAAAACTTAACATTTAAAATATTATTTTTACGATAAATTAAATGTTAAAGCCATTTTTTTTTTTTAAATAAAAAAGAAATAAGAGAATTATCACGCAAGTCTCACCTTCAACGAGTGTAAGCTCTTTCTCTCTTTCTCTCTCTCGGTTAAACTTTTATTTTTTAAGTCATCTGCTTATTCCAATAAAAATAACGAGAAGAGAACGAAAGAAAGCATAATGTATTCCTCCTTCCGAAAATGAAAAGAGAAACGTCTCGGGGCGCAATTTTCATAATAATTAAGCACTTGCCGCCCGCAAGCCTCTTTCTCCGACGCTTTTGCACAAGAGAGAAAATTAGAAAAGCAAAGAGCCCCTACAAAATTAAGCTTCGGGGTTTTTTTTTTCGACGAGACCCCCGTGTATGTAAGTCTATATATATATATATATATATATATATATATTTTTTTTTTTTTTTAACGGACTGGAATTTTTCAACGTTGTATTATGCATACACGTACACCAAGAAAGTATTTGAATAGAGCTCGTATAAGTGATATAGGCATAACCGGTATAGTAAACGCGTTGTGTATTTATTTTAAAGCACAAAGTTATTTAAAACTTTTTTATTTCGCATCATTTTTTTACTAATCTCGCTCGCTAACCTTCGTCTTAATCCAGTTAAAAGTTGAATAACCTCATTAAATATTTTATCGCGGGTGAAACAAAAAGAGTTTCAGTACGAGCATGCGCGTGGCATTGAATTTTTATAGAAAAATAAAAAAAATTGTTATAGTTTAGCTGGTAGTAAAGTACGATAAATGTAATTTTATAAATATCAAATACTAAAAGATAATATAAAAGGGACGTATTGAATTACGTGATACGTTTCTTTTTAATCGATCGTAAAGTAAACAGTTTAGCTTGATAAGACGGAAAAATTTTTCTTTAAAGAAAACTTAAGAAAAGAAAATTTTTTTTAATTATCCGAATAAAAAAATACTTTGAATAAAACTAAAAGAAATCCACAGTGAGACATTGTCTTCTACTGTTACAAATTTTTCTTCGTCTTCGATTCTCGTCCCGCCACATCCAAACGATAGGCAAACACACAACGAGCGATTGTGCCCGTAAAATCGAATCTCTCAAGGGCCGAACAATTTTACAAAAAGCAAGAAAAAAAAAAAAAAAAACAAAAAAAAATAAAAGAAACAAAAGAAAGCGAGAGGTAGAGAGACAAAAAAGAAAGAAGCAGGCAGAGAACAAAAGCAAGACATCGAAAGAGAAAGTCCAGCGATTTGAAATCTTGCCAGGAGAACGCCGAGGATACACGCTGAAGCTTTTTTTTTTTCAATTGAGCGCGCGTCTCCGCACGAGCAAACGCACGCGCGAGAGAATGGGCGGAAGAAGAGAAAAAAAAAAATAGAAGAGACCCGGTGAATAGCCGAGGGATCGACGCCGAGTGTCCGGAAATCCTGGCGGTGACAGGCGATAGCGCGTCGTTTACGAGGATGAAGGAAAGAGATAGTCAAAGAGGGAGAAAGGGGAGGATAAATAGCCATTTGTCGACATATTATGCGCGAGAGTTCAGAGTACGTTCGGCTTGAATTTCATGGATAATTTATGGCTGAAGGAACTCGGGAGTGAGAAAGAGAGACAGTTTAAGAGGATGACTCTCTCTCTCTCTCTCTCTCTCTCTCTCATGAAGTGTCCCTTGCTCTTATACTTTTGGTAGAAGGTGAGAATCTTTGGTGATGTAGGTATTGTTTTAACGAGAAATTATGAAAGAGCTTGGATGCTCTTGAAGCTGTGAGAAAGAATTTTATTTAAAAAAAATATGCTTTTTTTATTTATACGTACATAAACTTGATGAATAATGAAATGAAAATATTCAATATTTACGAAAAATGGCAGATCGAAAAAAAACATTTTTAATAAAAATTTTAATTAACATAAAATCGTTTTGATGAAATTCGTTTTTAACGCGTTGGCGATTTATTTTCATTCGGTCTATGTTTCATTAATTAATATCCACCGGAAATGTTAAATTACATTCTTAATTAAAACACTTAGCTTTGTCACACCGGCGTTTTAAAATTGTAAATTTCTGCATGGATGGAAGACTTTTAACAAGCGGAAATAATGGAAAAATAGAAAAATAGAAACAATTATTTTAAAATTTTCTCTTCATAAATAAAGAGAAAAAAAAATACTCATTTTAATTTTAATAATTATTTTTAACACATTTTTTATATTAATGAAATTTATTTCAACGATGCGTTAAAGTTATATGTACGTATATTTTAAACAACATATAATTCATTAAAGTTGCGACGCCGAGGAGAATCATGACTTCATTGAAAACGTCTAGGTTAAACGGAGCAATTGCGAAACCAATGATTCAATTCAAACTTCAACAAGTGGACAAGTACGTTCTAAAATAGGCCAGATGAGCAATGCATAGAGGCAACAGTAATTAAATTTGCATGAGTATCGATAATTCAAAAATAATCTCAAGGACAAGATATTGAAAGCCACGATATATCGTTTACCTTTGACCGGCTTTAAAAGTAATGAGGAATTATTTTAATAAAAAAGTTCGAATCATCGATGTACGAAAAATGGAGAGTTTTTTTAACGTATAAGCGCACGGCAAATTAGATAAAACAATGCATGAGATAACAACGAGGCTTTATAATTAAAAATTCAATAAAAAGCTTCGTGACTACGTCGTTATTTTCCCTAAAAAAAAAAAAAAAAAAAAAAAAAAAAAAAAAAAAAAAAAAAAAAAGAAGAAAAATTCGAACAGCAATGTCCTCACGCTCGACTGGAACGACAACAATGCACTTTTCAAGAGGTTATATCGAATAACCCGCGAATTTTCGAAATACAAAATTCCATAAAATTCCGAACGTAATCAAGCCACCCGTAATAAAACAGCATTGTAATCGCGCACACATTCGCATCCATAAATATATATATATATATATAAATATGTACATAATATGCAGGTGTTTTGTTGGTCTCTCGGAAATACAAAATCGCGCTTTACCGGGCATATGTACGCATCGGTGAATTTGGCGGCAACAGGCAATAGAAAGCGCATCGATAATCCCTGCAAAAATTGCGCGTCTATCGATTTTTCGAGAAAGAGAGCGAACGAAAGAAAGAAAGAAAAAATAAAAAATAAATAAATAAATAAATAAATAAAACTAAACCCGATAAGTGCTTTATAAATTCGCGAACGAAAGTTGCTGGACATAAAAGGCACGCGCACGCGCACATACACGCGTACGATAAAGGCAACGCGGTAGATGCGATTGAAATAGCCGCGCGTAAACATTTTTGTCTTTTGCGTAATGAATGCACGATGGAATTATCTGGAAGACGATCGATGAAAAATTTTTCGTTCGTACTGAATTCTTCGTTACGCATTTTTCTTTTTATTGTTCATTTCAACGAGCATGTTGGGTTTTTTTTACGCGAGAATTTGCAAACTCGGCGAATTATGAGCTCGTCGTTGTCTTTCATTCGTTGACAAGTACTTGTTGAACGATTAATATTTTTTTAAGAGAAAATTTACCATCGAAACAGAGTAATAATGCTTTTATGGAATATGCATATGCATATGAATGTGTGTGTGTGTGTGTGTATGCACAAGAGCATTATTCGAGGTATAATAACTGAGTAACGCGTAGCCGTTGTTAATTGTGATTGAATGTTAATGGTTTTTTATCGTGACGCATCTCGCTGTCTACATGCCACCGATGATTTTGTGCAAAGGGAAATCTTTTATTTGTATTTCAGTTTAATGCGCGCGGTAATGAAAGCATAATTGTGTTTACTACTTCAATTATACCTCTTAATGAACAATTTTATTGTGATTGCATATATAAAGTCGGTGGACAATATACAAACGTAGGTATACATTACTTTTTTCGTGTTCTTCTAGGTATTAACTTTAAGTGATTACTTTTATTCTCATACGATTATAGAATTTCCTTTTTTTTAATTATGAAAATTAAATACAAGTCATTTTTTTTTACTTAAAATGATCAAAAGATAAAGTTTAAAGTAACGTTCAAATCGAAATTGTTTCATCTAAATATATTATGAAAAAAAAAAAAAACTGATTTTTCTAATTTCTTAAAATTTACATACTATTGAAGCTTTAGATAAATATATAATAAAAAATTAAATTTTTAAAATATTATAAAAGAAATGAAAAGAATCTTGAATCGTGATTGCGAATTCTCGATAACATCAAAGATACCTTTCAAAAGAAAGGAGGAAAGAAAATAAATGAGATTTTAAAAAAATACACCGTACGATTGGTGATAATTTTTAAGATGAGGAGAGAAGGGAGAGGCGAGAGGAGGGGGAGTACAAAAAGGAAAGGATATGGCAATTTAAAGGGTAAGGATTGGAAATAATACGATTTCTACAAGCAAAGTACATTAAACGAATCACGCGGTCGGTCGAACATCACTTAATTTAGCGTCGCCTTCTCTTTACGAGTAATTTGCACTCGCTTCCCGTCCGACGAAAGAAAGAGAGAGAGAGAGAGAGAGAGTGAGAGAGAGAACGAGCGAGCAACCAAACAAACGCTTCCAATTTAGCGTTCAAAGTAAAGCTTTCTGGGGGTTGCGCGATTCCTCTGAGATGACCTTTCTATTTTTTTTCACTCCATTTTTCTCTCTCTCTCCCTCTGTCTGTCTTTCTCTCTCTTTCTTTCTGTCTTTCTCGTGCGGCTTATTCGAAATCTGATTGTTCTCGCGGCTAAGACTCGGTGGTGGAAAAGTAAAAGATAGAGCGAAGTATTCACTCATTTTTATATTAAAAAGGGACATAATATGTACAATTCCGATTGATAGTGAAATTTTATATTAAATTATAATTATTATTGTATAACTTATATCATTGATTTTTTAAATTGATTTATGGTTTTCCTTTTTTTTTTTTATTATTGAGTTTATATTATTCTAAGAATGCTTAGAAAAAAAACTCAAACATCAATTGATAATTTTCATTAATAAGTCTAATAAGTGTTAATACCAGCAAAATTTACATATTAATACAGTAATATTGACGAAAACTCGTTTGAAATGCTTTTTATTTTCAATGTAAAGTTTTATCTTTACGCATCTATTTAAAAAATATATATATTTTTATAGCGTACGATTAATTTATTTTTTATTGATACACATCGTGCGAATATATGATGATAAATTTTTAATAGAAATAACAAATAACGCACAATCATTTTTATTCATTCGATAAAGATCTTTCAATCGACAGAAAACATATTTATATGTCTCACGAATCACATTTTTCTCTCTCTAATGATCAAATAAAGTTCGTATAATTTAGGTATTATCATTAATTTGACGAGCAATGATGAAAAGACATCAATAAAACACCACAAAAAAAAAAAAGAAGAAAAAAACAAAATTTAGCCCTCGTCCATTTCACTCACTCATCGGATAATCTCCAAAACTTGGGCAACTCGGTATTCTCCACCTAATACGAGAATATGAAATTCGAAAATCTCTGTACCATATCCTCTCATCTCTTTCTTTCCCTTACCCTTAGACATACGTAATCCACGAAAGGTCTTGTCGGTACTTCATATATCTCATCGTAATCGCGGCCCGGTAATCATCTTAACGCAACGAAGGGAAAAACTTCTCCTTGTAGTTGGTCCTAAGCAACCTAGACGATATATTTTCGGCCGTGCGGAATTTCTTTGAGGACTTCTAATAAACGTACGCCGGATGAAAGGCGCGCGGTTCTGTCCGCTATTTATTCGATTTAATGAGACGCGTGAGCGATTAATTTTTTTCTCATTTGTACTGCAGCGATTTTATCAAGTGTATTTTGTATATTTGATATTTTTTATGCGTTCGAAAGATTTTTATTAAATATTTAATGCATCGAATAATATTTATTTGTGTACGTTGTATTCAATGCCTTTATGTATAATATGCACTTTTTGATATATTTAACACATTTATTAGTATATTTTTGTTTACCGTCGATGCTATCGACCCACATTTACTCGTGAAAATTTATAATTTATATTTAAATTTCATTCAAACACAAAAAAAGTTTAAAATTGTTATACTACAAAAAAAAAAAAACAATATTAATCGACGTTATTCAAATTTAAAACAAATTGAAAAATTTCGACACAACCCGTTGGATATCATCAAAAGCCACACATGGTACAAGCTCACGAAAACTATAATAATTTCCTAAAACGCTACATTCACCCACGAAGCTCGTCACACGCATCTAACACACGTCCCGTAGTGCGTCGCGTTATCAAGACAAGGGCGTTTGTACTATTTTCGATCGATTGCTGCGCGAGCTTTTTCTTCCGGCACGTTTCTTTACACTCCTGATACACTCGTACGCATAAATACGTTCTTATATACATATACAGTACCGAGAGGGAGGCGAGAGCTTACGTCGTGCATTAGTGGAGTTTAATTAAGAGGGCCTCGACCGGTCGGCCATCTTTAATAGTTCCAGGGGATGGAGCTTCGAGGGAGCGAAAGGCGGCTTCGAGTGCCGGGGGGATGTGCCACCGCAACGAAGCGGTATAAGCACTAGGGAGAGGGAAAGGGAGGAAGAGGCGAAGCGTATCTTGATGCGAAAAGTGCCTTTGTTATATCGGAGTGTCTTTAATTAGGTACGGGAGATATCGTCCCTTTGTCCAGGACGCGATATCTAAATTGAACGAGGCCGAGTGAGCGAGGAGGGGAAGAGGAGGAGACGACGCGTTCGAAAAATAGGTGAAGCTGTTTCGAGATGAATACGCGAGCAAAGGTGATTAATAAAAAAAAAAAAAATTGTGACTTTGAGTTTGATTGAGATAAAAATTAATTTTAATAAGCGACAATACGTGCCTATTGTTAAAGAATGCTTTTTTTTCCTTATTTTTCAAAATTTGACTTATCCATCATGTTTTAAAAAAGTAATGCATTAAAATTTAATGAACAAGCACAAATTTATTATTAAAAAAAAAAAAAAAAAAAAAAAAACAGAAGAAAAAAGAAAAGCATACAAAAATTAATCGAAAGTAAAACCGAGCAACAACATTCGCGAGACTACCGCGAGTCTGTTTACCTGCCGCAAGTATAGCGTTGCGTACATAAAAATACGTACGCATAGCATAACCGACATGTCTTTCTCCTTCATCCTTTCCACTTTTAACGCTTGAAATTCACATGATACGTTCGCATTATTCAAACGGCAAAATAAAGACGTGGAAAAACATTAGGGTAAATATATCTGCTTATATATATATATATATTTGTGTATATATTACGTGCATCAGCCAACGCATGGTTTTTTTTTTACAACTAATATTTATATGGAAACATTACTTCCCATCGCCTTGTATCGACCTGATTTTCACCGACGAAGAAAAATGGAATTTTTTATAAAACGTCGGATTTCCCTTTACTATTACGAATGTTTTATACATTTGTCAAAGAGAAAGAGTATTTATGTGTGTATGTCGCGCTTTTAAGGATAATGGGGACGTGCGCGCGCGCTTGCGCGTATCATCGCACAAGGATCGACCGATGTCGCTTTCTTTCTTTTTTTATTTTTTTTTTGTATTTTATCGTAACGAGAACGAGTAAATAAGCGGGAGAATATTGAAATTGCGCATCGCGTGCATTGTTTGCAGTGGAAAAAATTCCGAAAGAGAATGGGAGATATAGCTCGAGTTTTCGAAAACTTTTTTTTTTCCCCTGCCGAATCAAATATTTACCCTGCGCGATTGAGTAGCTTGAAATTGAACTGGAACTTTCTATCTCAATTTCGAATGCGTCGTTAAAAGTAAAGTTAAAGTTTCTTAAGTAACTAAAAAAACGAAACCGCAAACTAAGTATACGCGCGCGTTAAACAAGTTTCTTTAAACTATTGCAAAAATATATATTTTATTGAAAACTCACTTTTTAAAATTAAAACAAAACATTGACATTTTTTCGTAAATTAAACGCGTACGAGATAGTAGAATGTATATATACATAAATAGCAACGGTCGACAATGAGAAACAATAAACCGCAAAACGCCGCAAGAATAAACCATATCAACGGCGCACGTCGGACGAAATTTTTCACGAGTGTCTCATATCGAGCGAGCAGCGCGTTGTCGTAGTTACACGCCGTTGTTACACCAGATAGAAAAGCCGAGCGCGACGCCGCAATTAACACGCATAAATCTAAGCCTCCGTCGAGTCGCGCGTCCGTTCAATTCACGCGTTGAAACATATCGCCGCCTTCGCATTCACCGTATTACCTCGAGGATATAAACTATTTTTTTCTACGAGCGTAATATATGCATTCGATGTTCTCGTTAAAAGTTAAAGAGAACCGCAAAATATTTCCCGCGATGAAAGGATCCTTCACGCGATACGAATATAATGAGAGAGAGAGAGAGAGAGATAGAGAGAGTACACGGCCGTCGCGAATTGCGCGTTTATTCACGGAGTGAATATATATATATATATATATATATATACACATACACACTTGCGAGGATAATGGATTAACGGGCCTTCGTTGTTTAACGCTTTTGCTTTTTCCGATCGGTCCTTTACACTGCGGGTGTTCCCTCTTCCTCCTCCCCTCGCATTTTGAATTTATTGCGCAACGTTGGCTTTCTCTTTCTCTCCCGCGTGTACTCTTCGCGAGTGTTATGCAAATAGCTGAATTATCTTGTTCGAATCCATTGTATCGCGTTATATGCTGCGGGAATGAGGTATTCGTGATTTTTTTTTTTTTTTTTTTTTATAATGTTTTCGTTTAAGGGGGTAAACGAGCGCGGTTATATATACGCGCATACATTGTCGCGCGTTTGTGCCTTTGACAATTACGTTCTGCTGAATAAACTGCGGAATTTTGTATTTGCAGGATTGGAAGGGGAAGGAGGGAAGGGGTATGAAAAAGTTGTTAATTTTGAAATATATTATGCATGCTTTTAATGGAAAATAAAGAAATCGATATTTAATCCGAGCGTCAGGGTAAAATTTATGGCGTTATTGTTTGAAATGACGATGAAATTTTGAATAAACATTGTCTTCTATATCTTAAATCTGATTAATTTTGAACTTATCAAAGAAATGGCTTTATTTATTAAAGCTCATTATTCTTTGTAACTTTTTGAAACTATAAAAAGCATTTTCGTATCTAAATCACCGAAGCGTACATAAAAACATAACTAAGCTATTGTATTTTTAATCGTATCACTTGAGCTATTCCATACAAATTTAACGTATAATAGAAAAAAAGAAAAAGAAAATAAATCCGCCATAAAATTATTTCAAAATATCTCAACCGATGCAAAAAAAAGTACCATCGTCAAAGCGCAGCTGCATATAACCTCGCACGTGTGTGCTTTATTAACAAAAAAAAAAAAAAAAAAAAAAAAAAAAAAAAAAAAAAAAAAAAAAAAAAAAAAAAAAAAAAATAGAGGGCCATTCATTGTACTTGCAATTGTCGCGCACCTGCTCGACTAAATGACGAATCTGCAACGAGTGAATAAAGTCTATTTTTCTTCTTTTGTTTCTTTATTTATTTCTTTTATTTAATTCTATAATAATTTTTTTTTTTTTTTTCAATGTTTTATACAACAAAATTACGTCGCTCGTCATTCGACAATACTTTCATTAATCTTGGGTACTTATATAAACAAACTAATTTTATCAAAGTACAAGGAAGAACTTTAACACAAAGTTTATCTCCGAGCTTTATTCTTATCTCTCTCTCTATCTCTTTCTCTCTCGCTCTCTGTCTGTCTGTCTCTCTCTCTCTCTCTCTCGCTCTCTGGCGGAAAGCGCAAGAGAACAAATCGCACGAGCGAACTCGAGGTTACTACGGATACGTGACTTTGTAACGATGTAGATTTTCCCACGAAATGTGAAGTAATCGCATCTTCTCTCTGTTTTTCTCTCTCTCTCTCTCTCTCTCTTTCTCTCTCTCTCTCTCTCTCTCTCTCTTTCCGCACATGTATACATACACACACACACACATACACAGAGTTATCCGATAAGTAAAGTTGCTCCTAACGATTCCGCGCTTAAATTTAGCTCGACAAACGAAGCTTTACCCCGAAGCGACAGCTGCATTTTTAATCATATCTACCTGTGTAAAACCATGCATACGTGAATGTGCGTAAACGAGCGGTTTATGTTACCCGCGATGTTACCCAAGAAGCCTCATTTGCAACTTTTTCACGAGTTTTTAATTTAATGCCTCGGCGTTAAAGGGACTTTGGCCAAGTTTTAATTGAAATGTAAAGTGCTTAATATTTCCGAGTCCTTTATTTCGCGTTTTGGTTTGAGAAATCGAATTTGGAAATTCGAAGGACAGAGAAGTAAAAAGAACGATTTTTCTGTCGAGATGATAACGCCGATACAATATTGCGATAAATATATTGTTTTCTACGAGCATGTATTTTCTTGTCCCGCTCGAATAAATGTACGATAGTAATGACTTCGTAGCGTCGATTCGGTCAAGTTCACAAAAATAATTCAAGGGAATTTTATCGATGGGTTATTCTATTCAAAAATTAAAATTAATTTTTAAAAAAGTATTCAAAAAAGCCTAACCTCGTGTAAGCACTCGGTACACAACGACAAGAAAGAAAATGAAACTCAAGACGACTGCGGCATTAACCTACTTTTCATACGAAGAAACACAGCGGTGTCCTTCCGTCTCCTTACTTACACCCAACGGACGCATAAAATTCTCCAAATGAATCCCTAAGATTTACCAAAGCATAACGGGAAAATTAACAAAACCGAGGCGCACACACCTCATTGCAAAAATATTCAATCAACGCTATAACAAAGAAAAAAATTAAATAAAATAAATAAAAAAATAAAAAAAAAGAGCAAAGAACCGCCAAATTTCGCTAACGATCCTCGTCTCCTCAAGCATTATTCGAGCTACGTCTCATCACCGATATATAAGGCGCGTATAGGTACTACTAGTATACACGCATACACAAAATTTTGTCGCGCGCGCAGTTGGAATTACTTGAAGGACGGGAGGAGAAATGAGAGTCGGTGAGAAGGATTCCAAGTTTATACATACCGGGAAAGTGTCGGTAGCACCCATTAGGAAATGAGGCATACCCGGAGCCATAACCGAGCGTTGCCGGTTAGTTCTCCCGCCTCGAGGATATCTCCTCCATCCTGTCTCTCTTTAATCGCTCCTCTTTATTACCGAAGGTACGCGCGGTAAGCGCGCATTCGTAAAGACCCTTAAAATCGGCGCGTTTTAACGTTGTTTTCAACTTTTTCTCCCGTTACCCTACTCGCGTCTTTTTATTATATTCGCTTACCTTTTCTTCTTCTTTTTTCTTTTTTTTTTTTTTCGGTGTATACTCGCGCGTATTTATTTTCGCGCGCGCGCCCCCCGTAGGTGCTTTTATCGTTCGTGAAAAGTTTAGGAACACGGAAGAAGAGTCCGAGGTGAGAATATTACTCGCTTTTCGCTTGCTTTTTGATTAATTCGATACGTTTTGTCGTGAGTTTGACACGTTCCCTGACGCGTGGAGCGTATGCGCCCCACGCTCAACTTTCCGTTCAAGCCATTTGGTATTATATGCAATATCATTGTAAAATGAAGAATTTTTTAAAAATTCATTATAGTATTAAAATGTCCATAATTGACTGCATAATGAATTTTTGAAAAATTCTTCATTTTACAATGATATTGCATATAATACCAAATGGCTTGAACGGAAAGTTGAGCGTAGGGCGCATACGCTCTACGCGGCAGGGAACGTGTTAAGTAATATTGTGCGTCGTTGGAATTCGTTTTCTTCCGCCATTGAGTTTATACGTATCTTGCGTTAATTGGTTTTACCGAATTATCGCAAGAACATTTGAAATAATCATACACTTGGCGATTGAATATAAGCGTTGAATTTTAAACGTGAACGTTATCGAAATTAAATATGAGTAAAATTAAGCGTCATAAGGTTAGCGAGAGACTTTGGGTTTCAAAATTGATTTCGAAAAACTTTACGTCTCGTTAATATTTTGGATAAAGTTTCGTTCGAAAACTTATTTACCTTATTTTCCCCCGATGCATATTAAACTCTTTTAAGGAACTTTAAAGTTTTGAAAGCAATAAAGCGAATACTTTTACTCTCGTGTTTATCTCTATTTTCATACCTCTTTTAAAGTCGGCTGCACTAAATTTCCTTTCAAATACGTATGAAACATATTAAACATGCAAGTATTTCTTAATAAAGAGCATTCCGCGAGACTTATCAACCTTTTATTTTTTTTTAACCTTCTTTTTTCTCGTAGGGAAAAGCTGAAGGAACGCGAGGATTAAAATAAAACGAGAGGTTGGAAAAATGCGCTCAGCACATGAACCGTATCTGTACCGTCGAGTCGAAGATAAATAACAGAGACGAGAAGAGTTTCAAGGAAATTTCAATCTGTAATAGAAAGTTGTAAAATATTTCTATCCGATTTAGTAGAAAAAAAGAAAAGAAAAGAAAAAAAAAAAAAAAAAAAAAAAAAAAAACAATGATTTAAAAGATGAATGTTCCTCAGTCGATATAAAGCGTATGTTAAAAAACGTTATTTTACAAAATTTTAAAACAAAATATTAGAATGAAAGAAAATTTATAAACAAAAATTTTCTAAATTCTTTAAAAACATAAACCGGTACAACAAGCGATACAAATGGATTTCTTTATTCGCGTCGCAACCGACGAGTGTCGCTTTTAACATCGTATTGTTCTTATCTTCGTTCTCTTTATCTCTTTCGTCTATCGCGCTGCTACTACGATGCAGTTGTTCATTTCTTTTTTTTTTTTTTTTTTTTTTATTCTATCTCTTTTTTTCCTTTCGTCCATTTCAATCTAGCGCCGGAGCTGCCGCTCGATTGCGAGAGCTTGTAAAATGGATTTTCTGCCGGGCGATGATGGCTTTGTAAATGGAAGTCTCTTAATCGCGTTAACTTTAATTGATTCTGATGCGACTTTCTTAAATATTGAACGAGCGGATAGGGTGAGAAAGAGAGAGAGAGAGAGAGAAATTAAGTTCCGTTGGTAATATGCCTTTCTTCTTCTTCTTTTTATTCCTCCTTTTGTTAATTATGTTATGTAATTCATAGTCGAATTCGATTAGAATTTCTCACACATTGCGGAGTTTAATTAATTTACTTAAACTTTCGATAAATTATTATTCTTTAACCACCAAATTTACACACATGCAAATTGTATCGTGTAAAATTTAGATGGAAAAGTTTAAATTACGGTATTTTAATTAAAGCTCGATTTTATTTTGAACGTCAAAACGAAGAAACGATTTTGGTTTCCTAAAATCTTTTAAACGGATAAAAAACTCGATAGAAAAATGTAATTGCTTTATTTTTTCACTCTTAACAAAACGACTGAACATGTAAGATGGAATTCAATTAACAAAGAATAAAAACTTTAGCAAATACTCAAAGAAAATAAAAGCGGATTGAAGCACTTTGCTAAATCAAATAAAGCAATGGGTTTGAAGTTTGCAACGTTAGAGTACAACGAAATAATTTTTTACATTTAAATAAAGCTGTTAAAAATGTAAAAATTATATTTGAATCCGTATCTGAATATTTTGTTCTGCTATAAAATACTAAGACTAAAAAAATATAAATATAAATTTTAAATAAAAACAGTTTTCAAAATATTTCGTTGGACTCCAACTTCGTTGAAAACTTCAAACCCATATAAAGGAAGTATTTTTTTATTATCAGCCGCGATGACGCGAACATTAAACGCAACAACGTATATTGTTATTACACTCGTCAAAAAATTTCTTCATAAATTCACCGATAGCTTTAAAACTTTTCACGATAGTTACGTTCCCTCATTTTCCGTTCATTCGTAGAGTAGTCTTCCGGCACCGGCACGTAGAATTTGCAAATTTTTTCGAAGTATAAGGGAACGAATAACTTTGTTAAAGGAGGCAAATATTAGCGAAGCAAGCGAAAGAATTTCGTAATTCGATGCTAACTTTTTTTTTTCGTTAGCCGCGCTAGCTCGAAAAAGGTCTCTTTAAGTTAACATACGTTATTAATTCATTTTTACGATATTGCAGCAATTTTTTTGAATTTTAAAGGAATTTGCTTGAGTTTATCTTTTTAAATCGAATTTTTGATAATTTAATATCGCACGGTATTATATAAATTTATCAAAGATAAACAACAGTTTATTAAATAATTGAAAATGTTAAAATTAAGTTAATTAAGTTTTAGGCTGATTCTATAAATTGAAAGTAGATACAATCACGATTTGGTCAGACACGCTTACCGTGCATACCCTATGCATATTTTTAATTTCTATATGCATATATTTTTAATTTCTTGCATAAAAAACGCATAGTTTTCAATATCAGATAAATCTACATTTCTGCAGAGCTTTTATGTTATGATGATTACTTAAATAAACCATAAAATAAAAAGAAGAAAAATTTCCATCCTTTCATTGGTTACAGTTGCAGATAATAACAATAGTACGAAAAAACATCCGCGTATATCCGAGTGCATCATAAGCAGCCAACAGTAATTTATAAAAAAAAGAAAAAAAAAAAAAAAAAATTGACATTCTCCCGGTGAAATAAAATAAAAAGTGTAACCAGCCTGCTTTTCCGTTCTCTATTTACAACATTACCTTTCGTTGCGCTTCATCCACTGCGTCTAGCTTTCATCTTTTTACCCGTCGCGCATGTTTCTTTGAGACTATTTTTTACAAGCGAGAAAGAGAGAGAGAGAGAGAGAGAGAGAGAGAGAGAGAAAGAGAATGCACGCGAGTTTCTTCTTCCTCGTCTCGTCGACGCGTGTCGGCAAAGCCGTCTTCGAGTTCTTTTCCTTGTACTTTTTTTCTTTACTTTTCTTTTTTCTTTCTTTTTTTTTTTTTTTTTATTATTACCGGCTGCCGCGTTAAGGATGAAAAAAAAAAAAAAAAAGAGGCGAGAATGGGAGGAAGTAGGTCGAAAAGCCGCAGCCAGCAGCTAACTCGTCTTGCAGCCTCGCGACTTAGCTCCTCTTCCCTTTATGCGTGTGTGTATATGCAGAAGAAAGGTTGCGATTCCGTACTTTAACGAGACTGGGAGGTGGCAGGGGTGTCTCTCCGGAAGTATTTTTTCTTTTCTCGCTTTTTTACGCTGTTTTATAATTTTTTAAAGGCTCGGGCGTGCACGCGCGCGGAAATAAACGAAAATGCTTATATTAAAGCTCTCTCTCTCTCTCTCTCTCTCTCTCTCTCTCTCTCTCTCTCTCTCTCTCTCTCTCTTTCGAGTGCTTAGGATTCTTGGCTCGTTTTCGAGGATACAAGGGGAGCGAAGAAAAAGAGAGAAAGGCTGAAAGAAAAGAAAAGGGTTGAATCGAGACGAAGAGAAAAGGAAAGGGGAAGGGTAGGGAGGCGAGGAAAATTCTCTTGTGGCCGTTAAAAGAATGGCAGCTGTTGATGCGATTGTACGAAAGTATTTAACGCTTAGCTTGAGAGACGACTCTTTCGATGTGCGCGTACACGTTATATGTACATGCATGCATGCGCGCGCAATGTGTGTGTGTGTATGCGCTCTCGAGTGCGGATTAACGCTTTTGCACGAGCGAACGTTTGAATGGGGGGAAATGTAGAATGGACGCTGCCGGGATGTTAGACGAGGCTTTGGCTAAAGTGAAATTAAGTGCGAGCTTTTAATCTCTTCGTTATGCGAATATAGACGGCCCATTAAGTAATTTAACTTTTTTATTCTTCTTTTACGCATTAATCAATGTTTTAAAATTTTGAAACGTTATTAAATTACATCGTGAATTAATAGCGATAAAAGTTAAATAACTCAACGTTGTTCCGATCGATTGGTTATTAAAACAAATAAAATTAATCAATCTTTCCACAAATATAAAATTATTGTGATAATTCTGGATGGAAACAACGTAACTATAAGCAATCTATCATTTTGCATTTCGAAATAAGTCATTACAAACCTATCACCGGACTTTGATCAAGCAAACAGGGAAAACTTGGAAGCTCACAAACATCGCAGTCTCTAGTTTAGTCCCACGCGCGCGTTCCATTTCCACTTCAAAGTAACTATACGCTTTCGCTAAGTTTGAGATTCAATTCCGATGAATATTTCAAGATGTCCTTAATGAAAAGGCAAGCGCTCTTCCTTACAGCGATCGCACGATCCTTTTCTTTCTTTTTTTTTTTTTTTTTTATCTTCTCTCCTTTCAAAAGTTTTATCGAAGGAATTTTTTAAAACTTACGATAAAAAAAAATCAGCTTAGAGAGAGAGAGAGAGAGAGAGAGAGTTTTAAACGATTTTTTGTGACAGGTTAATTAATGCAAGATGATGCATGGCTATAAGATTATAGCGAGATAATGGAATATAGTACTATTTACCTCGTTTATTTTATGCACATAGTCTCGATTGATATAAAATATAAATTAGTGTCTAATAATAATTAATACATTTAAAAAAAAAAGAAAAAGAAAAACGTTTTCCTTATCCTCGATCTCGCGAGAGATAAATAAATTCAATTACGAATATTCCTGAGCGAAACGAGCAAAAACAGCATTGGAGTTTAATAATAGCTGGTAATGCGCGCTAAAATATCCCGAGTATCGATTCCATTGATCTATACATCTATCTAGTTACCGATCGAATTATTAAAGTTCAATTAATGAAGAAGCCGTTATGAAAGAGCATCGAATAGAATGAATTTATGAGGAAAAATATAAGTGAAGAACAAACTTGATCCTTTCTCATATTGCCATTTAAGCTGCAATGCTTAATTTTTATTACTCGTTCTCGTTTTGTTAACTCTATCATCAATTTTATTAAAATTTGATTAAAAGTCTGTCAATTTTGTAATTACGAACAATACAAAACACAAAGTTGTTCGTATAATTTTTTTAAGAGTTTATTAGCGCATTATTTATAAAACTAATATTTTACAATGCTTATTTTGAATGTAAAAAAAATATACTTTTTACCGAGCCGTTAAAAGTCAATTAAAATTAACGCGCTCAAGGTATTGTTAAAACTAACTCCGGTAACAACATTAAATTAAGACTCCTTATTCTATTTTCAATATTTATAAGCAACAATTTTATTACTTTATAATAAAAATTTGAACAAACAAAGCTTATACATAGTTTGCATAATTATTTTCGTGACATCACTAGCAGTTACATAATATTTAATAATATTTAACGTTTAATTATTAAAATTTACGATATATCGATAAATCTGTCAATAAAATTTACATTCTGAATCAGAAGTCACTTCAAAACTCATAAAATGCGTTTCTAAATATTTTTCCAACCGGATCAATCGATATTACCACAAAACTGAAGCTTACGATCAATCGTAACGATTTATAAATAAGATGTCGTCGAATTCAACGGCAATGACATTTATTAAAGATTAAGCTGTATCGATGCGAATTTAATATATTTTTTTCATTGCTCGAGTGATATATATATATATATATATATACACACAAGCCGGTTTCAAACACAAGTTAATTACAATTGGGTGATTAAAAAGCTCCGTAGAGTTGTTTGTACTTTCACATAAAGTCAATTGCGCGCTCGTAGATGCACAAAAATATATATATATATATATCGAAGAGACATAAGTGTCGAAAGTGATAGACCGCTTATACGGTTTTTAGTCGCGCCGCGGTCAAACGATTTGTCGAGCTATGGATTCGTTCTCTCGCCCTTCGTTGTAGCGTTAAGCTAATATAGTAAGCGAATCATCGCATGCGAAGCTACTATAGATTTTGTTTCGATTAGTCACACTTGGTAATGAACGTCGCTTTTTACGATTTGTGTTGTAATTATCAAAAGTAAAACGTTGACTTGAGATTAGAATTCATCGATTTTTAGAGGCTCCAGTATTATAAAAATTTAATATTATATATAATAATGTAGTATTTAATTATCGATTTTAATCAAATACTCAATAACAAGAAATTCGTGAATGATTGTGTCGATTTTAACGAACGAAGCAAATATTATCGAATTCGATGAAAATTATATATCTCACTAACATTATCTAAATTTAGACTATTTCGTCATGGTAATTCAATAGCATTAATGATTCGATACGAGCCCTATTGATACGAGGAAAAATTATTTTATAAATTTTATAATGTCTGTATCTGCACAATGAGACGTCTAACAGCGATATTTTTATCCTTTTATCCAATCTTGCGAATAATTAAAAACAATCGATAGATCGCTCTTTTTGACGATACACATCGCATTCGAGAAGCCAGGATTGAACTTAACGGCGCGATAAAACATTGTCACAATCAAAAAACAAACACAAACACGCTCGCGGGAATTTACCGCGTCAAATTAAAAGAGCAGCTTGGTATATTACGTGAACGCAAATTCAGTGCACAAATGCATACAAGCTAAACTCCAGTTCACACGTCGCACACGTATGCGTACAGCTCTTAACTAACTGTTTATAGAGGCTGTAAAACCTACGAGTCGCGCGATAGCCGAGACACACACGCACGCGCGGCAACGAAGATAGGATCGACGAAACGCCAACGCAATAATGGACGAAGAAGCAAAAAAAAAAAAAAAAAAAAAAAAAAAAACAAAAAAAAAAAAAAAAAAAAAACGGCGATAAAACAAAAAAGAAAGACATAAGTAAGACTAAGACGAAAAAAAAAAAAAAAGCAACTTTCATCGATCCTGGACAAACAATTTAGTGGGCGCGGCCAATTCTCGCGCATTCCGCTACGTCATCGGCGCTCGGTACAAAGATACCGAGGTATATATACGTAGATACGCGGGGTTTTGTAATTGAAACGAGCCGCTAAGAACGAGCACCGCCCTCGCACTCGTGATTCGCACGCGACTTACTTTAATTTCCCTTTCTTCTTACTTACTTTAATTTCCTTACTTCTTCTATATACTTATTCTTATATATACCCGTGCGTTTGACGAAATGAAAGTTTTACCATCGGCTCGTTACTTTGTTTATGGTCGGACATTGAGTTATGAATTTTCTTTTCTTTTTTTAAATGATAGGGTTGATTTAACGACGTCGAAATGAACTTCTTTCGATGATTTATGTCGTTGACTAACCAGTTCGAAAATTAGTAGATTCAACGTTTTGATGAAAATTTTAAAAGTCACTTTAAGTGAGTGAACTCGGCAATCTAGAATTTTATTTCATATCAGAATATTGAAATCTAAATTTAAACTTGATATTACTACGGTGCTTCAGAAAGTGTATTAAAGAGATTTAAGAGATAAAAAAAAAAAAAATAAAAAAAAATAAAAAAAATAAAAGAAAAATGAAATTATTTTACGTTAAACTCAATCGTTAAAAGAAAAATGTTTGTTCCAAGGTATTAAGTAACTACAATGTTCAATTAATCCAAGCTAATTCAAAATATTAAGATAAACATTTTTCAAAACCTTTAAAAAATTTTATTCAAATAATACCGTCCGACTAAAAGAAAAAACATTGTACCCTTTCCCCTCCCAATCCTTCTGAAAAATTCTCAAGAAAAAAAATAAAAGAAAAGAATCATCGTCGAATCGCCGGAAGCAGGGCCGAAACAAACTAAGAAAATAAATAAAAAAAAAAATAAATAAAAAAAAAATAAAAGAACCAATCCACAACTACAGAATTTCAAAGCTATGCGAAAGGAAAAGAAGTAGACGGAGAAAGAGGTAAAGAAAAAACGAGCGTGAGATCGATTATTCGCGGATTAAACTTGGTAAGTCCTTGGGATGATAACTTTTCTCTCTCTCTCTCTCTCTCTCTCTCTCTCTCTCTCTCTCTCTCTCTCTCTCTCTTTTTCGCGGGCCGGCGAGGATGGAATTCGCGGGTGGAGAATTCGGCCAGCACTTTAGATTCGAATTTCCGCTCGGGTAAAAAGCGAAGAACGCGTGCTTTCATCTAACGGATTTACGTCCCTCCCTCTTCTTTGCCCCTTCGTTCTCTTTCTTTCTCTCCGTCTTATTTTTTTTTTTTTTTTTTTTTTTTTTTACTCTATAGCCCTTCTCGATAATCTTCGCAAAGATTCGCGCGGCTTAACGAGCGACGGGCGAAAAAAAGGGGTTCAACCTCGGCGTTGAAATGATTTTTTCTTCTCTTGTTGGATTATTATCGATGTACCGCGGCGACACATTAGCGGCGAATTCGCGAGATGATCTGCGGATTTCGATCTACTTTCGTCGCTCGTACTTCTTTTCTCGGGTAAAGATAAGCCTTCCGTGACTCGTCATCAATTTTCGGCGGGGAAAGCTTTTGGTTTTACGAGAGCTTTTAATACCTTTGACTTCATCAAAAGTTGGTAAGCCGTTGATTTTAAAGGGAAGCTTTGGCGGCTGTAATATCGAGGTTAAGATGTATCTCGAGGCAAGTAGATTATTTTTTATTTATTTTTCTTTCGGAAGTTACGTTAAGTTCATATTTAGAGGGAGAAAAAGGTAAGTATTTCCGTAAGTTTTTAAGTCGATAAAGAAATTAAAGCAACGTTTGAATTTTCAATTTATTTGTTGATCAAGCCTGTACTTGTTATTTATTAATCTTCTTAATGGATTTATAAATATGCTTTGTGGACGACAAAAGTCTTTTGATGAAATGCGACGGAATATTTTATAATTCCTTAATTAAAAATATAATAATCCATAAAACGATTGCAATAATAATAAAGTAGATGAATATTTACATAAATGAAAATATTAATCTCTTTTTTTTTTTATCATTTGATAACTCATCGTATATTCAATTATATATACTTTTCTTTACTTCGAACAAACAATAATTTCAGGTTAAAAGTACCTTTGCTAAACGATTCATAATTTTCTTTCCACGATATCTCTTGAAAAGTTTAATTAAACTAAAATCTCGTTATCGTTATATGGAGCAAGTAAAACAAAAGTAATAAGAAAAAAACAATAATAATCTGGGCGTCTTTGCCCCTCTCCCATCTTCTCTCGTCAAACGTGCATTAATCCTCGAGCGTTGTGAGCACGGCAACCTTCCAAAACCTAGCGCAACAAGTTTTTCGCGACCTAAACAGCTCGCGCGCGCACACACACGGACAAGTATATACGCGCGTACACATAGGGTATCCAAGTACACGGAAGACAAGACTCGGTAGCGTGCATTTGCGCGGAAAGCAAATGACGTACAAAAGAGAGAGAGAGAGAGAGAGAGAGAGAGAAAGAGAGTGTCAAGTACTGAAGCATTAATTAGTGCTCCTCGAAAGCTTTGCGTGACATCAACCGAGTCCTCTCTCTCTCTCTCTCTCTCTCTCTCTCTCTCTCTCTCTCTCTCTCTTTCTCTCTCTCTGTGTATGTGTGTAGGTGTGTACACACCCGTGTGTACCGTACTCGACGAGCTTCTTCGTTGTTGTCTCCCTCTCTCTCTTTGTGGCATCTTCGTCTCTCCTTGTCTTCGCGCTCGTACGTTTCTGAGTACAGTGAGCGAGAGACGCTCGAAGGGTTAATTTTCGATGATGTCGACGAGACGTGTACAGAGAGAGACAGAGAGACAGAGAGAGAGAGAGAGAGAGAGAGTGAGAGAGAGAGAGTGTGGAGAAGTGAAAGATCATTTGCTCGGTTTATTATTATATCCACGCGTGTTTATCGTCCTAGCCTCTATAGTCAACCTTTTATCCTTTTTGTTTTTATGGGTTTTTGATGCTCGAGATGTAACGTTGAAGTATATTAAAGCCAGGGATCAACGTCTGTTTTCATGTCTCTCAGCAGATGTGGTTAGACCGCCTATTAATACATTGAGAATTCGAAGCATTTTTTTTTTTTAACAAGAGAAACTTTTCTACTTTTAATAATCCTGCATTGATATCGATTCATAAAAGATTAATTAAAAGTAAAACTTACAATCGTTTGTTTTTGCTCGGTCAATTACGCATAATAAAACGATAAAAAAAAAAAAAAAAAAAAAAAAAAAAAAAAAAAAAAAAAAAAAAACGTTATAATCACGCTGTTCAATTATCGGCATAAACTTCGTCTCTTTCTTTTTTCAATTACGTGGCAAAATAAAAATATACGGCGCACGAGATTATAATTGCTCTTAATTATAATTTAACTAACAAAAATATAGAAATAATCGCGACTGTATGAGGTCGAGCGATTGATCCTTGATCTACAATAACGAGCGTAAGATGTAATCCAAATCTCGCGTTCGATAAAAAAGGAGGAAAATGATTCCGATACGGTTCACCTTTCACGGGAAATTGTCCTTGCGGCATCTCGCTCTCCTTGATGACATCGTAACAATCGGCTTACGTAATTCTTCTTAATATACTCATAATCGTTTTAATCCTATAAGCTTTAACGGCAATCGAGGGTTGGCGCGCAAGAGAATGCGTCGTTCGATTTATTTCATTCATAATATTCAATAATGAGACATTCAACGAGGTAATTTGAAATGCCGGCGACGACGGCAAGGTCAGAAAAAATACTTCAATGTCAAAAGAAAGGTGTACAAGCAAACGATCGCATAACGCGACGATGACCATGAAAATATCCCAAAGTGTATCACTGCGAACGTTGGATCTTATATGCGGAGTATTTATTACACCTCTGGGTCATGAATTTTTATCAAAATCTGATATTATTCCGACGCTACGGTATAGTTACACATTTCCCGTTAAATTTATTGCTCTTTCGATATGATTAGAAAAATAACATACGCTCGAAAAAATATTTCTGATTCGTATTTGGAATTACAGTTAAAAAGGCCTGTGGAACTTTGATAAACGAGCGAGTTATCGTTCTTGGTTAGATTAATGAAAACAAAATAGAGTAAAAGCTTTTTGTTTAATATTTGACAAAGGTCGAAACCTTTATTCTTTTTTTTTTTTTTTTTTCATAAAATCGAATTCAGTTCACGGTAAAATTATCTTTCCCAAAGTGCAGGTTAAATAAAAAAAGGAAACTTTCAAATCAATTTTAAATCATTCTTTTTGCTTTATTTTTATTGTTATAAATATTCAATACTTTTATCCCAGCCTCATTCTTTAACCTTTCATTTATTTCATTCGATCGTTTAACGTTTAACGAACGTCGATTATTCGGCAAAGTAATTTTCGAAAACTTTATTCTCCAAGCACATCGGTACATCGTCAAAGAAAAAACGTTGCATCCTCGCGAAATTATAGAGATAAAACGATACAAATTGAAATTTCCGGATGTTTTAACATTATACGAAAATTTTTTTATTCTTTTTCTATCTCGTTTCTCTTCAATAATCTCGCGAAATTGCTCCTAGTTGTTGAATCAGCCAATTGTACAATTCGAATAATTTTCGCATCGCTCGTTATATTACCCGTGGCAATGACAACAAGTGGCGATGAGAATCCCTCGCGACACACATACACACACGCAAACATATATATATATATATATATATATATGTATATACAATGCCCGAGAAAAATTCTTGCCAAGCCGTTCATAATAATAGTCTATGTACATATACATGTACGTAAATGTATGCCAGATAGCGCAGTCAAACCATTAAAGGGTTAAAATGGGCGCGTTGCCACACAGCCGTGGAAAACAATCCCCGAGCCAGTGTGCTTTTGCTCTCTGTCGTCTTCATCTCACTCTCTTTCTCTTTGATTAAATTACGTCGAATAGAGTGAGAGGGAAAAACTCTCTCGAGATGGTCGAGCAGCGGCTGCATAAAGGGGATAGAAGATGGGTAGGCTATATTGCGCGCGAGAGAGGAGAGCATCGTTATAGGGCAGAAAAGAGGGGAAAGAAAGGTTAAGTAGCGTTTCGAAAGAGGCCTTGTGACCTCTCTCCCTCTCTCTCTCTCTCTCTCTCTCTCTCTCTCTCTCTCTCTCTCTCTCTCTCTCTCTCTCTCTCTCTGCGACGTGCTTTAATTAAATTGCCGTTGCGGCGCGGGTAACGAGCAAACTCGAATCGACGAGCGCGACGCTATTTTATTTGTTTATTTCCTTTGCCTTTACTTTTCTTTTCCTTCGCGACGCCCATTGTCTTTCGACGAACTAAATTTTCTTTTTCCGTCACTCTATACCGTCGGACGAGTCAAGCTTTCAAGTAGACTTGTATACGTGTGCAAATGCGTGAACGCGAAAACTCGAGAAGTTTATTAATTGGTGTTTTGTTAAAAAGTGTACAATAACAACGTGATCTTTGTTAATTAAAAATCGGAAATGTCGCTCTTTGTGGCTATAAAAAAAAAAAAAAAAAAAAAAAAAAAAAAAAAACAAATGTGTGCAAAAATTTATATTAAAATATACTATCGTAAATAATTAAAAAGTTTAAGAAAATATTGTTTCGTACCGTTATTAATTATAAAGGTAATGGATTTTTTGGGATTAAAAAAAGGCTTTTAATCTTCAATTATTTATAAGCGATGTACATACGAAAATCTATTCGTCTTAACTGAATTATTTCGTACAATAAAGCTTTCATTTAGCAAACGCTAGCATAATTTAACAAAAAAAGCATTTTATACATGTTTATTAAACTTAAATTTTCGATTTGGTTTCAATTTACATTCCGTCTTCACGATGTGTAAAATGTTAAATTGTTAATTATGTTAGTTTATGAAAAAACAATTTAAAATAGAAGCCTTCGGACGACTCTTATTGTACAATATATTAAAAAATACGAAACATAAACATCATAAAATACCAAAGTAAAGCAATTCGATAAAAAGTACTTTGTACGCGAAATTCCAATGAACGAATAGAATGCGTTTAAGGAAAAATTTGCAACAGAATTTTGATTATGCAATGTTTTAGGTCACGTTATAAAGTACGCCTTTTGAAATATTTACAAAATTTTGTATATAAAATAACCTTATTTTATATAAATATACATATCTATATATATATATATATACGTGGAAAAGTAAAACTATTTATCGACAAAAGGCCGATTATCCGCTTGTATTTGCAAACAAACCGCTGATCGATCATTATTATGCGATAACGTCAACCAACCACAAGATTATTAGACGTAATTAGAGATGTTGCAAATTGTGAAGCGTTCAAAATCAAACATGATCCAGCTGCAGTTACGTTACTTAAACGTTATAACGTATTTTATTAAAGCAATAATTTCAAAGTAGATGGAATTTGCGTTAACGTAATTAGTGTTAAGAAGAAAGAAAAAACGATTTATTATAAATTTAAAATAGATTAACGTTACGGATAGTTTTAAGTAAATATGATTTTCGAAAAAAGAAAAGAAAAATAGAAAATGTTTGAAATATGTTTACAGTTAATGAAATTTTAGTTCGTTAATTAAAAATAATTTGCTGTTTCCCTCTTGTTGCAAGAAAAGAGAACCAACAACAAAAAGCTATTGATAATTAGCTAATAAAATAATACGTTCAGCGTCATAAGAAGTAAGGGTTATACGGTTGGCAACAGGTTTCTAGCTCATAAAAAAAAAAAAACAAAAACAAAAAGTGGATAATGAAGCAGTTTTTCTCGTTGTTGCATTTAAATTTTCTTTATCCCGATATTTCCCCCCCTTTTTTTTTTCATTCAAATTTATTGAAAATTTTTCGTCATAAATTTTTTGTTTTAATTAGATTATTTGTTACGCTTTTATCACGAAAGACAAAAAAAAATATATATTAAACGTCGATTGTATAGATATTTTGAAGCCGATTGAAAATAATAATTACACTTTCCGTGAAAATTTCAAAAGCAGCAATTAAAAGTAAAGCCGACGAAATTAAAATTTTACGAAAAGTTAAAAATTTTACGTATAAATGCTGAAACATTTTAATTAATCTTAATCTCCGAGATTTAAATTCAAGTCCGAAAAAGTGCGTGAACTCGTTAAAGGAGGAGAGAAAAAAGTTTCCTCCGTGAGGAGGAAGCCAACGGTATCATTATAATATTGCATTAGATGGTAAATTACTCGCGCTTTACTCTCGAGGCCCAGATTAGACTAATTAACATTACTTCGAGGTGAAAAAACTGGCCCTTTACACGGACGAGTCGAGAGTAACGAGCTTACAAAGTAACTTCCTCCCCTATAATTCCTTTTGCTTCTCAGCTACGCGTAAAGAAACAAATTTTCCAGAAGGATCAAAGAAAGCTACGATAGCTCGCCAAAAAGTCAACCCCTTTGTCGTAAAGTAAACGCCAACGTAAGGAAAAAGAAATAAAAAATAAAAGAAGCGAGGGCGCTGAATATATACGACGTAGACAGGCGCTCGAGCGACAGACTCGTCGTTTTGCAAAAGAGAGGAGAAAAGATAAGGAGATAGGAGCGAGCGTAAACGAGCTCGTTCTTTGCATTCGTTATTCGGCGCAGGTGCAAAGGTAGCTATTCCTTGAACGAGGAAACATTAACCGAAGAAACTAAGATCTTCGATTTTTAATCTTTTAAGACGCATACTTTACGCACAATCGGGAAGGTAAGGGAGAAAGAAAAAAAGATAAAATTTTGCGACCTAGTTTTAAATTATGTCGTGTAAGACTCTCTCTTTGTTTTTTTTTTTTTTTCTTTTTCTTTACGGTACACCGGAGAGAAAAATGAAAAAAAAAAAGAGAGAGAGAGAGAAAAAATAGAGGAAGCCAGGAAGTTTTGTTGGTGGGAGATGAAAAAGTTTGGCGAGCGGATAATGAAGGTTCAGAAATCGAAATTTATATATGAGAAGAGATATAGAAGTTTGTGCGCCGGCGCTCGCGAGAGTCTATAAATATCGACGCCTCGCCCGCAGAGTTGAGTGATTGAACTGAAAAAATTCTTTGCAATGTTTTCATTTACTCCAACAACCACTTTTTTTTCTCTTTCTCTCTCCCTCTCTCTCTCTCTCTCTCATTATTATGATCTATTTTGTTTGAATATAGATTGTTATTCTATCTCAAATTTTACGTCAGTATAACAAAAAATTATGTCGACTTAATATTTAATTTGACATCCGAAAAATGATTACAAGAGCAAAGCTTTCATACACCCTTCTCAAACCTGACAATCAAATGAACACATTCTTTGTAAAAAAAAACAATATATCTTCCAGTAAATCGATATATATATATATATATATATATATATATATATATATATATATATATATATATATATATATTTAAAGCTTTATTTCATTATTCATGAAGATTTTTTTAACGCGATAATTTTATCGATTAAATTTACGATTTTATTTCTAACTCTGAAAGTATATAAAATTTAATATAATTAAATTTTTTTTTTTGTTGATAAAATTCGGCAAGATTATTGCAAATTAATAATATTTCATCAATTATGTAACTCGAGATGAAATATTTTAATTTTCAGTTAAACAATGAAGACAAAAATTTCTTGTATACATGTATAGTTAGAGATATTCATTAAATGTTAAAAAACGTAAAATTCTTTGCGACGCTATAAATCTTCATCAAAATGAATTGTTTTTGTAATGCCTTTCGAGATGCATAAATTCACGAAAAGTACTTTTTTCTCCTACTCTATCTCTTTCTCTCTCTTTCTCTCACAATGCATACTAATTTCTCCCGTTCATTTGATGTTTACTTTTCAAGATCGCATCCATCTATAATAAATCTTTGCGCAAAAAAATTATATTTAAAAATCGTTGAGAAATTTTTCCAACTTTTTAATAATCTGAACTTTTTTTTTTTTTTCTCATTAATCGAGAAACTTCATTGTGAAAGTAAACTTTTTTGAATGAAGAAGAAAAAAAAATGTAAAATTCACGGTAATTAGAGTTCTTATCGGAGTAAATATTAAATTCTTTCGATACTTTGAAAAGTACGATAAAATATATATTAAAAAAATTTGAAAAATGTTTTTCTCGATAATTTGGTTCAAACAGTCGAACCAATAAACTTTCTTCAATTACATTTATAAGTTTAACCAATATAGAAAGAATTTTTTAAAATAAAATTATTTACGAATAACCGAAGCACAGGAGAGAATAAAAATTCATCGTTTAGAGAATGTTTTCCTCCTCAATGAAAAACAAAGTAAATGACTCATAATTATCGCGCCATTCAATGAAAATTCTAAATCATCCAAATAACGATTGATAAACATCAAAGCACGAACAAACACGCGTGGAATGAGCTCGCATTAAAGACGTACGGAATAAGGTAAAAATTATCCACCACCACGCGATCGCAATAATACCGAAGTAAAAATAAAATAAGGAGAGAAAGAGAGAGAGAGAGAGAGAGAGAGAAAGTTTCGAAAGTCTTGAGTCCTGAGAGCGAAGAAAGAGTATAGGGTGAAACTCTCGGCATTCACGCATTTCATCCCTACTTCTATCGAGACGCCGAGCGGTCGATATATGGGGGAGGCCTGTTGCTCGGCGCGAGCCTCTCCCTTCCTCGGGAGGAACGAAAGTGGAACGCGAGCGAGCGCGCGCTCGCGTCTGGTCGTTCGCCCCGCGTCTTTTGCTTTTATTTCGCGACGCGTTTTCTTACCTTTGCGACGCCTTCCCTCCTCCCCCCCCCTCCTGCCCACCACCCACGAGAGAGCTAACATACGTTATATCAAGAGATGGGAGAGGAATTATGGGAGACGAGATGCGGTAGATATGAAAAACGCACGCTGCGTAAGAAAACGGCTCGCCAGGAGCCGTGTAAGGATTTACTTTGGACAGAGTTTTGAAATATTTTCGCGTATGTTTTTGTGATTATTTTAATAAAATATAGTTTTATATTCTTAAAATTAATTCGACGTACAAATGTGCTACTGCGCAATTAATAAAACTAGTATTTCATAGCCGGATTAAGGTTATGCGCCAGTCCTTCGAGTAATTTATCTCTGCTGGCATTGTTGCCAGCAGTTAAATTAAAACAATATTTCCATGCGCGCGATAAAGCTTCGAGACTCCGTAACATATTGATAAATAAATAAAATGTTTATAATTTATTTGAAGCTGTGAAAAAAAAAAAAAAAAAAAAATCATTCAACTAACAGCCACTTTCGTTATAAAAATAAAATAAAATAAAATAAAATGAACAAAAATATAAATGTAGACAGTAACCGTATTATGAAAAAATCTCGATGTATTATAATTTATAGCCGACCTTAGACCTAAGACAATAACCGGTTTTGTATCCGAAGGTAATAATCGGTTCGCACGTACGCGTTCAATAAATACTCGAGCGTCTACTCACGCATAAGAAGGTAAAGAGCCGATGAATAATGTAATGTACATACCTGTAACAAAAGAAAAGTAACAGTAGTCAATTAATGCGCATTATATGATATGTGAGCAATAAAATATGGATAAATTAAATTATATGATTTAACATTCGTAATCAAATTTTATCGAAAACATTTGTGCGCGTGTAAATATTCAATTAAAAAATAACTTTCTTTATTTTTAATTAAGTAAAATATTTTTACTTGATATTAAATAATTTTTATTTTTCCTGATACAGCTGACTATAGCTTGTAAAATATTAAATTTTTATTCATAGAGAAAGAATTCAAATGTCCAAAAAGTAAATTGTGCACGCGTACGCAATTTTAAATAGCGAAAAGAACATTTGCGAAACTTCATTTCGCAACCTTATCATGCGTTCATTTTTTTCTAACTATATTTTTCAGTTTATAAAAGTTGAAAGGTCGTGATAAACGAAGGGACATTTATTTGCGCCCCCGCCTTATCCTTATTTTTTCTCATTTTACAAAAAAAAAAAAAAAAAAAAAAAAAAAGAAAGAAAAAAACAAATCAGTATATCCCGACTCCCGTGTGTTTATCGAGCGAACCTTTCATTATACACGTACAGCCGCCTCCTCTTTTCCCACGGGCAAAATATAAAGTCGAGCCAACGACGACTCTAAAAACCCACACACGCACACACATACACGTTCGGGACGGAAGGTAAGGGAAGAATTCGAGCCGAGAGGAAAAAGATACAAAAAAAAAAAAAAAAAAAAATAATAATAATAATAATAATAATAATAATAATAATAATAAAGAAAGAAAGCTCCAAGAGGAGAAAAGAAGACACGAAAATTTAAGGAGGAGACGCGGTCTACGCACAGCACAGCGACTAGAGCCTACGCCCTTTCGTATAGACAAAGTAGACCTGTAGCGCCGATCGAAGTACGCGCGCGCAGAAACGTACAGCGATAAGAAGTAGACGCGGCACGCAGTTTCTCTCTCTCTCTCTCTCTCTCTCTCTCTCTCTCTCTCTCTTTCTCTTTCTCTCGAGACTCCGTTTCGAAGCATGGATGGGTTATACGTGCTCGGAGTCTGCGAGAGACGGATGAAAAAAAGAAAAAGGAATGCAATTTATCGCGCGCTGGAGAGAGAACCTCTACGTTCTTCTCTCTTTCTCTCTCTCTCTCTCTCTCTCTCTCTCTCGCTCTCTCTTTCTACTTCTTTATTCCGTTATTTTCCCTTATTTTTTTAAACTGCATCCGTAAAAATATTCGCCCATGGTTAAGGATAATCCGTTATTTTCTTTATCCCTTCCATAATCGGATGCGACGACGATCCTAGAAAACGAAAAAATAAAAAATTAGAATGCGATACGGTAGACAAAATTTACGCCGAATATACGCAAACGAGTCGCATAAACAAAATTAAACAAGCAACCGTATGCTCTTCAACGAAGACCGCGGAACGAACACAAGTGGAATTCGATAAATATCGACGCGTAATCATAACCAACAACATACGTAACAGCTCATTATTTCACTGATAAATCACTTTATTGTTGTACATATAAGGATACAGCTATAGACGATTTCTTTCAATGCGTGTGTGTGTGTGTGTATCTGTACATATATATCGCACAGGATTCTTGGTTTACCCAACTCGACAGTTAACTACTTACTCAAAGACAAACCAAAGCGGCAAAGGCGCGCTACTCGCGGTCGGAACGAATTCTAAGTAGTACGAGGCCAAGAATGGAAAGACGTTAAAGTCTATCGAGTTATTTCACGGTGGTTGAATTATGCGAGAAGTTGATAAAAAAGTTTTGTCGTACGATTAAGAATACTTTATATTGTTGCAGTCGAGTCAATCAATTTTTTTTTTTGATAATTTTTTTTTCAAAAATCTTTAAACAAAAAAATTTTTCAAACATTTGTAACGCGTTTAAAATAATTATGCAACGTTTTTGCGGTGTAAAAATTTATTCGACTCTTTATTTAATTTAAAATAAAATCATTTCATATAACTTCTTACCTATTTATTTAAGATTTTATTATTCGCAACAGTGAGCATATTTTGATGTTATCCCGCAGCAAAGCATATTACACTCAAACTCTAAATTACAGCATTTTTGACAAGTTAAAAGAAACGATAAATGAATTTTTACCATCGACGTGTGATTTTTATTATTTACGACCTATTTTCTACTAATAGTGAATTACTGTTCTGTTTTACAATACGTCCAATGAAAATCCCATAATTCATCGTCAACGTTTTCGTAAATAATACGATATATTATCTTTGAATAATAGCAATTCGTTTGTTTGAAAAATTTATTTAAAACAATGAGCTGCATAAAAAGACTCTCTTATTTCCCTGAATAACTTTGATAATTAATTTGCATACGAAATTTCTTCTCTTTCATCGAATCGTTGATAAAAATTCGCAGACAGAATTATAAACACAACCCAGTTTTATTAACTCGGCCCGATAACGATAAAAATTTTTCCCGCAACATTCTTTCTCTTATTATCTTAGCCGAGTTTAAATCAACACAGTTAAAAAGGGGTATAGAAAGAAAGGGGAGGAGGGGGGAGGGAGAGGAGAGAGCAATAAAAAATCCTAAGTAGTCCAGATCCACATTCGCCGCACTGCACATATTCGCTCAAGCGAGCTAATTCATACGCGCTTGTATTTATACACACACGATGGCGCGGTTCACTCTCTCTCTCTCTCTCTCTCTTTCTCTCATTCTCTCATTCTCTCTCGTTTCAAACGGTCTAACGAAAATCTACGGGCGATATGTCGGAATAGCGTGCGAGGGAGCTTTTAATGTCTTTTATACCCGCGTCTAATCTACGCGCATTTTATACGCGCGACCTGCATATTTCTTCCGCCCTGTAGATGTATCTTTCTTACCTTGTCGCCTTACGTGGTTTTACTTTTCTATGAGCGCGTGTATGTGTGTGTGTGTGTGTGTATGTGTATGTAAAGGCGCGGCTTGAATTAAAACTGCTGAGCAGTTTTTTTTTTCGTTTTTTTCTTTTTCTTTTTATTTGTGATGTGAAAATGCCAACCTCGCGTCCGGAAAAGTAAAGCTCACGCGCTTGAGTTTTGACGATGCAAATTGCAAAAAGCTCTCGTTGAATTATTCTGAGCGGAAAACTTTATAATTTTATAAAGTTTTAATATCCAACGCTAATATAATGTGCTGGATTTAGAGAACAATAAAGTTGATTTGTGTTATAAATTTATAACAAATGTATAAAAATAATAAGTTTTAATATGACTATTAACGTTAATAAAATTGTACCATTTTTAATTACTTTAACAAAGAAAAGAACAAACGACACGAAAATCTTAATTTTCCTATTTGAAATTCCAATGAATTATGTTTCAACAAGCGCCGAAGCATAAAACAACAGATGTATACGTCAAAATTTATTTTCGTAACACTTGACTTGATCAACGCGGCAATTATATAAGAAAAACACAAAGTTTCGTTCTCCTTTTCTCCCCACCGGACTATAATTGTACCGCTTTATTGTTTTCTTCGCTCGTATTCACACTTGGCTCGCGAAAACGTCAATAAATAATAGACTCGTAATTCCGCGTACATACACAACAAGTAACGTATAACGGGAATCGAGAGAAGGAAAATTTGAACTTCAAGCGATGGTAAATCACTCGACACTAAATTCGTGAAAATTCATAGAAGATAGTAAGAGAGAGAGAGAGAGAAGCAGTGCGAGGCGGCCCAGTTTTCCTTTTACGGAAAAATAATTGACCGGGCAAATGTTATATTCATGGAATTGCGCTGGTCGTTTACGGGTTGTTTTCACTTCGGCAACTCGTACAAACGCGATCGAGCGTTAAACGTCGCCGTTGAATTTACAAAACGACTCCATTAAGTAACTGGAAAACGATACTCTAGTGTCGGGTCTATCCCTCGTAAATTAAACCTATACGTATATAGATGGTTGATTTTACGTTTAAGGTGATGTATACGAGTATCGACTGTATACTCGCTTTATTTTTTTCCTTTTTTCTTTTTTAACGACATCGCTCTATTTCAATTAATGATTTTGAGGTGGAAAAAAAAAAAAAAAAAAAATTCTGTCGATCAGAGCTAATGAAGCAATTTATAAATTTTAAAAAAACATTGAAAATTTTCAAGGCGAATCAATTTTTAACGAGAGTTACGAGTACAAATTGAGCAACCCATTTTATAAAACAAATCGACTCTTAAAACTTCCATTTTTTCCGCAACCAAAGAAAGTGCAAACAATCTCTAACTATACCAATTGCTCGAATAAAAAAAAAAATTGAAGAAATCGAAGAAGAAAAAAAATAAATAAATAATCGACGAGCCAAGTTTTAATAAATCAAATGTATATAGTTCATCCTCGTCGCTCGAGTGAAATTTTTTTAATCCTCGCCGGAGCACTCGTTCGGCAGAGTGAATTTCGAGAGAGTAGAGAGGATCGGCGTAACTGCGGTAAGAGCACTTTGTTAAACGCTTTTTAACGAGCTGACGTGTGTCGTTCGAATTAACGAGGAAGTGTATCCCCTCCTCCCCTCCAGCTCTTCTTTCTCTTCACCGATAATGCGAGGATTTTGCGAATAACGCGCGGGCGCGAGCTGGCCGTTATTATTGTAAGCAGTCATTCATAATAAATGGTCGCGGGAGCGATAATTCGACCGCACCGCCGAGAGTACAACTGGGTTTCCATGCGATGTTTTACTGGATGCGCGAGAGGGACGCGAGAAAGGGAACTTTCGGCTGGGGAAATTTCGATATCGGATTGAAATCAGGGACGCGATGGTATATTAACGATTTACCCCGAGCGCTTGTAAGGGGATTTAGATTATGAATTTTACCGAATAAATTGATGAAACGTTTAAACTTTCCGCAAAAAGTCGAGCGGACGGGATGCGACAGTCGTTTGATCGTTGTGAACTGATTTGTCTCGATGCGTCTGTTTTTCTTTTGTTTTGATTGTAAATATTTTTTTACTAACGCTTGATTAATGTTTACGCTCGAATTGACGAATGTTCTTTTTTTAATTAAAAAAAAAAAAACTAAATAAATAAAAAATAACCACAAAAAACTATTCCTTCCAAAAATGCTCTTGCTTTAATAAAATTCTATTTCGAGGTACAAAATACACAGTTTCTGTAAAATATTAAAATATTTTTTTTGTCAAATTCGCCTTTTTTAATAATTTATAAAATTTTCAAAGTAACTTTTTATAATAAAATTTTTATAATAAAGGAATATTAAATAAAATATTACGTTAAAATTTAATGGAAAAAAATATTAAAAGAAATAAATTATCGTCGGTTCGTCGATCAAACGATGTAAAAATTTGCAAAACGAATAGTATATCAAAATTTTTTTTATATAAAACTAATAGAAAAAAGCGTCCATAAATATAATAATTAGAGAAGCGCGAAATGCGGAAAGTAAGCGGCATCGAAAAGGGCAGCGATGAAAAAAAAAAAAAAAAAATTAAAGAGAGGATGAGAGACACAAAAGACTCAAAAGAATCGTAAAGGAAAATTAACGAAAAGAGTAAAATAGAAGGAAAGTAAAAAAAAAAAAAAAAGAGAGAGAGAGAGAAAGAGAGAGAGAGAAAAATGGTGACCACGAGAAGAGGGACACCGTCTATATAGTGCACTCGATCGATTCACCGAGTCGGGGAACAGCGATATCCCCGTTCGCTAATCGAGTAAGCACTTTCCAACATCCGGATCGAGCGCGCCGAGGGAAAGAAAGAGGAAGAGTCACGGAGCTTAGGGGAGAGAAAACGCTGGAATGAGATTCGAAATAGGGAGAAGGGAAAATGGCGTCGCGCAGCAGAAGATTAAAAAAATTGAAGAGTACGGATGTAAGTAGTTTGGATAATCAAAGATTGCGCGAAAAAGTGACGAGAACGAAATGTCGTTATCGTTATTGGTGAAAAAAAAAATTGTTGATTTAATGACTAATTAATGATTTAATGAGAGAACGATGGAATTTAAAAAAAAAAAAAAAAAAATTATCTCTAAATTTTAATAAATAAAATTTAGAAAAGAAGAATTTTTATAACAGTTTGTATATGATAACAATAAGGCAAGATAATGCCGTTCGTGAGAGGCTCTAAAACTGCAATGGAACGATAAATCAAAGAATAAGAATCGAAGAGTCGATCAACTTGAATTGTAAATTTAGCCTTAGTTCGAATCTCTCCCCGACTTTCGGACAACATAATTCAGTTCAATAGTACGAGCTTCATTCGTACCAATCGTAGAATCCATCTCGAGAATCCTGCTTTTTCCTTCTCGTACTGGAATTTCAATTCAAAGGTGTTAGAAATGCAAGCAGGCAACGAGCGGAAGAAAGACACAGCTAACGGAAGAGAGGCGTCGAATAGGAGAATGCGTTTGCGCGCGCAATCTTGGAATTGGATCTTGAAATCCGGTGTAATTACACACCTTATCCCATCGCGTTGTTCAATCTCCTTAACATCGTACATTTCTGTTTTGGGGTATATATAATCGGACCCCTGCTAACGCTTTAGCAACGAGAATCGGACGTCCGTTACCGTCGATTATCGCGAGAGAGTACTTGGGAGGAAAGAAATATCGAGAGGGTTTATTTCGCTCTGTGCTGTGTGTATGTGTGTATATATGTATATTGTGGGTAAGTTAAAACGGAACAATTCAACCGAGTGCTCGTGAATTTTTCAACAAAATGTCAGTTTGCTCGCGTCACACGGGATAATGGCAAATTTTTCGGTCAAGATTTACACGAGTTCGAAAATTTTTTTTAATATACTTTTGTTTATCGCGGCTTAAATTTTCTATTTTACATCATCCGTGCATAGAGTGAGTTCGCGATTGTTAAAGGAATATCATTTAATAAATCGTGAAACGGTGGCATTGACGAAAAAATGAAAATTTTACGGTCGACGTTTGTTCCAGAACCGGATAAAAAATAAAAAAGAAAGAAAGGTTATGAATCGTAAATTGTACAAGCTCTGGATGCTGATCCTAAAGATAAAAATAAAACCCGAATTTAGTCTTTTTTTTTTTTTTTTTTTTTTTTTTTTGACACTGGATCTCTCTCGGTTTTATTTATGACATCCACTATTTTAGTAAAATATTTAAAATGATGTATGTCGTGCTTTTATTACTTTCCAACTAAAACATTTCGAAAATTTTACAAGAATAAAGAAACTAAAATAAATAGAGGATGTTTAGTATTTTAACAATTGCTATAAAATTTCTTTATGAATAAGTTATAATAACGATTAAAATAACGATGTAGGTAATGGTCGAGTTTACAAACGATGTTTATTTCTTAATTAGCTGTTGCGTAGAATAACATTTTTCGATAAATATATTTTATACTTTTTCCGACGCTAAACTGATTTTATAAGGGCGCTTTGCAACAAGAGGATTAACATAGTTAAGTCAATAAAAACTACTTTGTACTGTAAGTCTATAATGTTATTATAGAGTTTTGGAAAAGTTGAAACTAACTTATAATTTTTTTTTTTTTTTTTTTTTCAAATATTAAACTCGAGCAATAAATGCGCGCTATGAAAATGCAAACTAATTAACTAAAAGTTTCAATTGAAAAAAATTGTTGTCTTTAACAGAGACTCTTTGAATGACGCAGTAACATAACTGTGTCAATTATAATGACAAAAGTATCTTCTTTACCGCTGCGTAAATGTGTATTTAAATAATGCACATTATTTAAAAAAAAAAAAAAAAAAAATTAAAAAAATAACAACAACGACGAAAGAAACTTTATCCCGAAAAATAAACCTTGATACATTTTTAATTAATTAAACGTTATAAGAATATACAACGCAACTATAATGAAAATAATCGCGCCGATTTGGCTTTATAACTCCATGAGGAAATAAAAGACGCCTGGAAAACGTAGTCGCGCATGACTCGCGAAGAAAAGCCGAAAGAAAAAGAGCAGGGAGAAAGGGAGGGAAAGAACGGGAGGGGATAGGAATTACGGAGGAAGGAGAAGTCGGCGGGGGTCAAAGCACACGCGGCATTATCAAGAGAGCTTCTTCTTCGCACGAGGACATTTCGTCTCCTTCCACACGCTTCAGCCTCGTTATAAAAGCTTTTCCCGTTCCATTAAAACCGGGGCGTTGGTACTCGGCGACGCGACGCTCGGCGCTAAACCCTCGGGGCTAGTAAAAAAAATACAATCGACGCCCTTCGTCGGTCAAGCGCGCGACGCCCTCCTACAACCTTATATGTGAGTGTAGGTATTCATATATAAACGTACACGCACCAACACGCGCGAATTTTATTTTTTAATATAAAGAAGAAGAGAGCCAGCACACAATGCCTCGGTCCATTAAGGGGTCTGTCTAGTAACTCACTTTTGAAAAATCGTTTTTTTTTTTTTTCTTTTTTCGAAAGTAAATATATTAAGAAATATTGTGTGAAAATTTTAGAACGATCCGAGAACTCTAACATTATTTTTGAACGCTTCAAAGGTAGGTACCTCTAGCGCGCTGACCGCGAAAAAAAAAATTTAAACGCGTTTTTCTCGAAACAACGTTTTTACTCGCCTTGTTGATGAAATTTTCGAAACTACTCGACCGATCCTTATGAAATTTGAACCACATATTCTTTAAACCTATCGCTATGTCCCCTATAAATTTTTTTCAAAAATTTTGAATTTTACTATATTTTTTTTTCAAAAATCGGCGAAAAAAAACCGGTTTTTTGAAAATTTTTTGTTTTTTCTTTACCATTTTTTTATTTTTTAAAATAATTGAATAAAATTCATAGGGGACATAGCCATTGTCATACCAAACCTAAAGCACTTTGATTTTTTTGTTTCAGACAACACAGCTCCGAGATTTTATCAACAAGGCGGACCTACCTACTTTTCGAGGTGTTGCGTTTGGCTGACGTTTTTGGTCATAATACATGTATAAAATAAAAGAAAAAATTTTTTTTATGTATTTCAAGAGTATATTTACTAAGCCTAATAACTTTTATATCATTACCTTTATCCAGTATCCCAAGAAATAATCACGAAAATCGCGTTTTTTTCGGCGCGAGCTACTAGACAGACCCCTTAAGCGTCGCGAGCCGTGGAGGAACTGCGACTCGTGCGACTCTCGAGTTTTCGACGTGAGAGAGATAGAGAGAGAGAGAGAGAGAGAGAGAGAGAGAGAGAGAGAGAGAGAGAGAGATAGAGAGAGATAGAGAGAGATAGAGAAAGAGAGCGGCAGAAAGCCACCATCGGTTGACAAGGATACATAGCAGATGGAAGAATTTTCGTTCGAACCGTTTAACGCTTTGACAATGCCACGAGATGAGAGAGTAGAAGAGAGAAAGAGAGGCCGTTTAATTGGATTAGCAGTTTCTTCTCGAGTTATTATTAAATTTAATGCTTTAACAAATGGCTTCTGAGAGCGACGCTTGAAATCGCCCGCTAAGACGTTGCATTATTGTCACTCCGCAGGTATTCTTGGAAAAGGCCACGGGTCTTACGGGTTATATTGTCGGGGTTGGGCTATTCTAATTTTCGAAATATGTTGTCACGAAAGTAAGAAAACCGTGTCTTATCTCGTTACTCATAATAAATGTCTCGTATTTCTATGGAGAAATTTATAAATAATTTCTATTATTGTTTCGCGTATGAATCGCGTTCAAATTATTTTTCATGTTATATTCAAGGGTTTTTCATGTCTCGATGGCGTTGAATTTTTATGGGTATAATTTTTATATGTTACGATTCCGGGTATCGTTGCTCGTAAAATAAAAAAATAAATAAATTTGAGCATTGTTGCTTCTTTACGATTATTGCATTTATTTCCGAAAATAAAATGAAAAATTGTTATTTTTCCTTAATAATTTAAAAAAAAAAAAAAGAAAAAAAAAAAAGAAAAAGAAAAGACTAACGGATCGATAATTTTAATCATTTTACGATAATAAAATACGTCAAAGTTATATAAATGTGCGTTACAATATGTTACATGCGAAGGGCTCGCGTTATAAAGTGGGTTACTTGTAAATGACCCCTACGTTATTAAAGTACCGTAATGTTTTTCGTGAAGTCTTTTAAATCGCAAGACGAGTTTTTTTTTTTTTTTTTTTTTTTTGGCGACCTTTATTCAAAACCTAAATTTAACCTTTTCTTTTTCGCTGAAATTTTCTTGCTACCTTTGACGTATCTCCAATGCCATAAGCTGGCAAACCATATTTTTTTTACTAAAATTTAATATGGAATACAATACAAGAAAAAAAAAAAAAAAGAAAAAAAGAAAAAAAAAGTCAACGAAGAAATGCAACGCGATCTCTAAAATCTTAGCACAACATCTTCGGATTCGTTTCTAAACATCAGCGCGTTTTCTTTTACACACCGCTAAACGAATTATTCCTCGAAAAAGTTGTCGCATGTGTGTGCTCTCGGTTGCCCTTAACGTCGGGATCGGTTATCGGGGCGAGCGCGCGTTTATTGGATCAACTCGCGAGATTCGATGATCGACGTCGGGGTGAAATTATTGACAAGCCGTCCAGTTACTTCAACTGAATTGTATATTTTTATTAGATATTTATTGGTCTTAAAATATTGCGCGGTGAAGAATTTGTTGATTGAAATTGCTTTAAATTTATCGATTGAATAGAAAAAATTAATTAAAGATGACCAAGTAATTTTATGCAATTTGTTTTAAATGAATTTGACGTGATTTATTGACGTCGTGCTTTAAGTTTGTAATTAAATTAATCTTGTTATTGCAATACAAAAGAAATTTATTTAAACTTTAAATGTTATTCTTCATTTCATATTTTATTTTCTGTCAATGACAAAGCAAATTAATTGGAATGTGATATCGAAAAAAGTCTTTTTGAAATATAAAGAAAAATCGAAAAGTAGACTGGCGCTAAGTGAGTTTTTTTTTCGTTTCGTAATTTTTTTTTCCTTCTCTTATCCATTTTTATTTTATGTTTTTCTCGGATCGACGGAAATTCGAGCTAAAAGCATCGAGTCGAAAAATTAAAGCTTGAGTAACCTCGAAATACAAAGACAAATATATCGTTTCAAAGGTGTACACACACATATATATATATATAGAATATCGCATAAAACGTCTATCTAGTTTTTTGCCACATTTATTCGATAAATCTTCTTTATCGTTACACGTCGCGGAAGTACGTAGACTTTTATCTCGAAACTAACAATCAGCGGAAGAATATTAAAGACTATGACGAGGAAAAAATAAAATATCAAAAATGAATAAGATTCTTGCGTTCGCCTTTCATACCGTAAGCTAAATCCGGTATGGAAAATAAAATAAATTAAATATAAGTAAATTCCCGTAGCCTTTTCTTCTTCCACGAGTCGAGGATAATACGATAGCGACAGAAAGATGACAGAAGCGGTACCGAATGAATAAGCGCGGTTTACGACTTATCTCCTGCGTCCGCCGAAGAAAAAGAAAATAACGGAGAAGCGGAAGAGGGTAAAAAGGTCAGCACCGCACGACAACGAGTTGAAGCGACGACGACGACGACGACGACGTCGCTTCAACTCGACTCGCGAATGTACACGCGAACGAGCCAAATTACGTCTCGAGCGCAGACATCACAATGTCTCTCCTCTGCTTCTACTTAGTCTTTTTATTCTTTTACTATTTCGCCAAGGCGAATGTTACAATTATTTCAGTTCAGCTGCATTCTACGGCGGTAACGTACGCTATCAAAATTGCGCAGGAGAAAGAGAACGCGAAAACTTTGTACTCGATTTTGCTATTTTTAACTCAATTAATTTTTTTCAACCTTCTTTTTATTCGTAACTTTATTGTTATTTAATTTATATTAATTTACGGCGTAAATTTAATCGTTGCAAACGATAAAGTTTTAAATTAAGTTTTTTTAATTTTTCAAAGAAAACGACATATTGATATATCATTATTTAGTTGTTGTGGATAAAAATTTAATTACTTAAATTAATAATAAAGCTTTATTAAATTTGCCATTTAAAAGATTGTTTTTAGTGCAAAAAGTTCAATTTATCAATTCAGTTACCTTTAAAGGTAAAAAAGCTCTTTTTACCCTCTATGGTAATTTTTAACTTGCTCTTAAAGCTACCGTACTTTAAATTTTCTTTTTAATAGCTTTTTTTCCTCACACCGAAAATATTCTTTAACGACTTTTTTGAACTTACACTAGTAAACGTTATAGACAATTTTTTTTTTTTTTTTTTTTTTTTTTTTTTTTTCAAGTCGACGATAGTAAAATACAAAAGTGACATTAAAAAGCTTTTGCTATTCAAAATATACCGTATATACAAAATTACTGAACTATAATCGTAAAGTTAGATGATAATATATCTAGAGCGGTATAACAATCAAGAATAAATTTATTATTAAAATTTTCATAAAATACATGTCTAAGCAATTGTTTGAAATTTACAAAATAAACGAGCAAAATAAGATAGAAAAAAAAAAAAAAAAAAAAAAAATAATAATAAAGAAATAAAGAGTTGTCGCACTCGAGCGTTTCACACGACGTCGAGCTAAAGCTCGCGAAGCTCGTGGGATGCAGGAGAGATAATGCCGAAAGAAGCTGGCGCTCCGCGCGAAAATTATTAATGGCGTCGGAGCGCGAGCGAGACTCGCGTTATACACAAAGTCCCGACGCTCGACTCGTTATATCGCCGTATCCTCGTTACCGGGATATTCTCTCTTTCTCCGTGAAAGGGAAGAACGGAGGATGTTGCACGTATAAGCAAAGCGCGACAAACGCGGCTGCGAACGTGTTTACGAGGTTGGAAGTTTGGCAGCTTTTGGAATTCTTCGGTGCTAAGGCATTTGATGAAAATCGTCGGAATTTCTTCTAGTGAAATTCACCGAGAGGGGCGAGAGAAGAGGGGGTGGGGGAGGGGGGGTTGAAAGAAGAAGGTTGAAAAAGTAAAGAATGGAGAGAAATCGCTGTTTCGAGTACGACTTTGCGAAGATTGAATCGTTCGGGGTACATTTGGTGCAGTGAAGTATTGAAACGTAATTCTTTATTATACATATACATATATATACACACGAACAAATATGAAAATTTTGGATGTTCACAAAGGAGTGAAATAAAATTTATTTTATAATCGTGCAGTGAATTAAAATTTTGAAATTCAAAGAAAATTTAAATGCCGGGTAATCAAATTTTCATAAATTTCACATGACGTGATAGCTAATAAATTATTCGCTCGAAACTTGAAACTAAAGCATTGTTATGTTTCTTGAAAATTAACAGTACTGTGTATCAAAAGTTTTATACTAAATTACTACAAACATATTTCCTTACAAAATTCATATTTTAATATTCTTAAATTCAGTTTTCTTTATATAGTTTACTAAATTAATTGCTTTACTGTTTATCGTTACAACAATGGCAATTGTGATAAACGAACGGAATAATAAATTTTTTAAACTTACGCAACGAAGAATACACTGTTTAAAGGAAGGTTATCTTACCTGTAACAAAAATTAAAAACAATAATTAAATATTACAAGTTGTAACGAAAAAAAAAAAAAAGAATAAATAATTCATATATTAATTTTAACGTTTAATTAGTTAATTTTATTTTAAAATTTAACAATAACGCCGCTTGCATGTTTCTAGTAAATAAAATTTAATCCAATTTTTTGATCGGTTGGATATTGGAATAATATAACATTGGAATAAACGAAAAGAGGATAAAAAAATAAATAAATAAATAAATAAATACATAAACAATAATACATATGCTCTGTTTCTTAAAGTATGTTCCTGCATACGTCGAAAGGTCAAGTTGTAAAGCAACATTGGCGTCATCGTATAAAGTTTTCATTTCGAAAGGGTTCGAGACGATGAATTCGCTTTCCACGATCGATTCGACCTTTGTTATATGTATATATAATTTTTTTTTTTTTGTTTTTTACTCCTGCTTTTTTTCTTCCTCCATACGTGATTTTGAATTACGACGTTTTATTTCTGAAAAGGGGGAGGGGTAAGAGAAAGCAACGCATTATTCTTTCTCAAATAAAGTAGGCTTTCGACAGCCGTTGCAAAATGTTTTATCATGCCGTGGCTTTTATACCTTTCGCTGTTTCTGTTTTCTCGGTTAGGATACGGCTGTTCTTTTGATTTTTCTTTTTTTTTTCCGTTTGTTAAATTTACCAAAACTTTTTCGAGATTTGAAAATAAAAAAAAATAAAAAAAAATAAAAAAAATGCCATGAAATGCAGCGCGCGCTTGAAAAAAAAAAATTAAAAGAAAGATTTTATAGAAAATTTCAGTCGACGATTGTTATCTTTCGTTTCAATTGGTTAAAATATCTAAGGCAATATAACTGCTGCTGATATTAATATATTTAACAATGTTCATTAAGTATTTCCTTATCAACGTTAACAGTCGAGTAAATTCATTATTAAAAATTTGATATTAACGCTTGGTAAAATATTACAATTAAAGCTTTAATATTACAGCGAATACCGCAATTATGTCGAATAATTTTCAATAAACGAAAACAAAAATAAGGAAAAAAATAAGAGAAAAATACAAAACTCGCTGAGCATCGGATTATTGATTTTAATTAAAATTAACATACACATAGTTTACCATTTTTATGGCGCAATTTATGAACTTAATCATTATTAACAACATTTTTAAGAAAAAACATATACTTTTTTTTTTTTTTATCGCGTTGACTAAAATTGCAATGAATCATTGACGACACAAGTATAATGACTCTTTTAGCTAAAAAAAAACAACAACAACCATTATTTTCCTTAATGTGTTTATCTTAAAAGTTGCAAAACGCTATTTACACACGTAGCACTTGACACACATTCGTTTTGCGGTTAGTTCATAAAGCGTCAACCGCACAAATTATCAACTATACGGTCATCGCGGCTAATGTCGTCGTTTTATTATTTCACCAACTTTTGATATCGATATAAATGACGCGCGGTTAAGGAGCGATTCGATTTCCGTGAATAAGTTCTATGCGACTAATAACCCGCGATTAAGCGATAAAAGTAAAATTGTTACTTATTCAAAAATGCCGATGCTCTCTTCTTTATTCTCTTGCATTATTTAACGTATTTCTTTTTTTTATATATATATATATATATTTTTTTTTTTTTTTTACCTTACCTTGTGTAAAACTCGTGACATACTATAGCGTGTATACACATCCACGCGAAACTATTATGGTGGAAATAGTAAGAGAAAGTAAGGGAGAATTAGTTTGCGCGCGTTCGCTCGACCGGAATCGTGATAAACAGTATTTCCCGATATCCGTGAGGACGTCCGCGGAGGGAGAAAAAGATCTATATTTATATATGAAACGCGCCGGGAGTCGTCCGCACAGAGTCAGAAAGACAGAGAAGGACAAAATTCCGCTGACATAGTGGATAATTTTTTTTTTTTTTTTTTTTTTTTTTTATTTTTATTTTGCTTTCTTTCTTTCTTTTGAAAGGGTAAATGTAGAACGCGAGGGAGCCTTTTGAGTGACGTATTTTAGTTTTGCTTGTAGCTAAAACTTGATGTGGTCGTACGGTCAACGTTTCCAACACCGGAGAAAAAAAAAATTACGTAGAGGGATGAAAATCTGATGGGAGAAATTTTAAAAGGGAAAACGTTTTTTGAAATTTGAATGAAAAATTTTTGTATACTTTTTCTTTTTGTGTATGTTGGTTACTTTGAATGTTTTTTTTTTTTTTTTAATTTTAATACTGAAAAAAAAACTTCTTTTTTCTTTATTTTTGGTTTTAATTACGTTTGTTACACTCTTTAAAAGAAACATTCTTTAAGAATTATGTAAAATTTTACACTCAATTTTTCACTTTCATTTAACAAATACGTTATGCGTAAACAATTGCAAAATTTTCAAATTTTATAACTACGATATATTCGTAATTTATTTAAAATCCAAGCTAAAATGTATCTATTTTAAAACTCAATACAGTACTTAAAACCCATAACAAGTTCATTAACAAGAGGCGCGCGGTGATAATCTCCATCCCGGCGGTTAATTTCTATAACCGGCGGTACATAAATCAAATACTAAAAATAAAAACGCTCAGGCGCGCACTCGACTGCCGGACAGCGAATCAATCTCCTCGAGCTCATTGAACAAGTGAGTAAGAGAGAGAGAGAGAGAGAGAGAGAGCGAGAGTTCCGATACCCACGTAGTAGAAACTCGCGAGAACAACCCATTGAAATACAAAACTGCGACGGGAGGAGGAGGTAGAAATAAAAAGGGAAGGTCAAAGAGATAGAGAGAGAGAGTATTTCTAGAAAGATGCGCAGAGAGACTTTGGATGTGCCGGAAATCGGTTGTCGGGGTGCGGCTTATGTTATATAGCTATCGGAACGCACTCGAAAATAATGACGCGAAATCGATTAGTCGAATCTCTGGACCTTCGCTTCTGCTTATTTGAAAATTGGAATGGAATGGTCGAATTCATTTTCGAATTAAAGGAGGGGAATCGTGAGATAATTTCCGATATCGAAAATCTTTGGGGGGGTTTATCATACTTTTTTCGACGCTTACTAGAATATTGATGGGTCGGTTTTATTAATTTTTGATACGTCGAGGAAGCGCTGATCTGAGGTGAGCTGAAATTGGCTTATTGGTAAAAATTGCCTATAATATTCGAAATGGAATTTTATAATCTGCTCGTTAAATTCTTTATTTATTTATTATTTTTTTTTTTTTTCTCAATGTTGGATTGAAAACTAAAAATATATAATAAATTCTTAATATAATAATAATAAACAATAGGAAAAAAAAATAAATAAAGGAAGAAGGCAAAACTATCGTATTTTCTCCGGGCATCATTTCCGGATCGAGCGCAATAAATATAAAACGCACTCGAAACGCGATCCACTCATTCTCGAAACAAGAAACCGCACAAGTAACGCTTACCGGTCGAGCTTGCGGTTCGAGTGGCAGTCCCACAAGTGGCTCGTATTTTTTTTTTTTTTTTTTTTTTTTGTCTCTTATCTTCACCGCGCAATCATAAGATGATTGAGGATCAGAGAGAGAGAGAGAGAAAGAGAAAAGGAAATAAACGATCGAACCGTAGAAGAGGGAAAGACCAAACGCACATTTGCCCGCGCTAGAAACGACGCAGCGAAACACGAAAATTATTCAAGCTTATACGAGTTTGGAGATTCTCAAGCGTGTGTGAGCCATTATTTTTGCACGTGTCGTCCATTAAACGGATATAGCCTGCGTATAATCGAGATTTTGACGAAAACTTTATTGACGGTAGGATCGACGTTGGATATAGGAAACGGTTTTCGTTTGCGACGGAAGAGCGATGAAAAACTTTTAAATAAATGTAGGAAATTACTATGATCATATTTGAAAATGAGATATGGACAGAGAAACGGATCTGTTTTTGGAATAACATGAACATTAACTTCCTCTAAATAAATCAATTTCTCAAAAGCTTAAATTTTTATTTTAATTTAATATCTTCCTACGATCCATTTATTTGGATTCGAAATTTTAAATAATTTTGAAGGCGTTCTCCTCTCTACCCTTCCCCCCAAGTGATTTATGATATAAATTTGTATAGAAAACCAGAGCTCGTGGTTCGATTCTTTTTCGTGAATGTTTATTGATAATGGACGTATTGAAATACCGAGAAATCCCAGTCGTCAAATTCATTGTGTCGGTCGGAAGTTAAAAAGAAAACTGTACATTTTTTAAAATAATATATATAAATTTTTTTTTTTTTTTGTAAAATTTGCTTCCTCGTTTGTTTAATAAATGTACATTTATCACATACAAGAATTTCTTTTAACTTAACTACTAACTTTTTAATTTTATTATAGTTTATTTAACTAAAATTTTTTTCTAGACACAAGTTATTTCTTATAAATTATATAAATACTCTCTTGATTTAAATATATTTACACATAATTAAAATATTTAAAATAACCTGAAATTTTCTAAAAAAAAAATTTAGAAATCTAAATTAAAACCAATGAAATTAAATTATTGATGAAGCTATTCGTAAGAATGCCATAAAAAGCAGTTAAAAGTAATTTATTACGTGTTCGAATTTATTTTGAATGCCGGTATTTTTACTCAACTTTTTTACTCTTTTATTCTTTTTCCAAAACAAACGATAAATTATCCTCCGCCAAATCTCCTTCGTCTTAATTTATTCAGAGAGTAAAGTATAAATATTACATAATACCTCAAAGCATTGTTAATTCTTCGAAGATCAACAAAATATGGAATTAAATATCTTAACTAAATTTTAGAAAGTTACAAGACAGAACTCAATACATAAATTAAACATAAAGCCGCAAAATAAATGTTGAACGGTGTAAAAGAAAAAAAAAAAAAAAAAAAAAGAACGGGGTTCATTTACCTACGACTTTTTTTTGCCTCTGGTATAACATTTCAAATAAAAAAGCGATATTTCTTAATGTTCACGACGGCTCATTGAAAAATTAAAAGAAAAAAAAAAAAAAAAAAAAAGAACGGGGTTCATTTACCTACGACTTTTTTTTGCCTCTGGTATAACATTTCAAATAAAAAAGCGATATTTCTTAATGTTCACGACGGCTCATTGAAAAATTAAAAGAAAAAAAAAAAAAAAAAAAAAAAAAATTCACAAGTCATTTCAACTAAAAATAATAATTTAAAGATACGATTGAAAAATGTACACTTCGTAAATGATTGTTTGTGTAGCGGTCGGATATTTTTTGTACAAAATGCGGTATTTATTAATGATTAACACAGCGAGTATTTGCTCATTCTTGTTGTTATCCACTATGCGTAATTAATCAAGTTTTAGTGTACTTCACAGGTTTAACGTACACGTTTTGCTCACTTTTGCAAGTACTTGAAGATGATGAGTATATTCCAAGCCCATCTCTCTCTCTATCTCTCTCTCTCTCTCCTTTGGAACTCTATACTCTCCTTTGGAACTTACGAAAGTTTCGCAAGACGCAACAATTATGCCAGCGTTCCGTAAATAGTTTCCGTAAATTGTAGAGGCACGTTCGTTAAATTTACAAAATTGCAGATAAATCGTTAATATTTAAAACAAACCCTTAACGCGCTCCCGCCCACATATACTTTTATTTAAATTAGTTATACAACTAATCATTCAATACTTTTTCACGCTTCGCGAATTATTCATCACTTTTTCACTTTCTACAAAGTACCGATAAATATACACTCGATAAATTTTTTTAATCATTCGTTTGCTTTATTTTTTTTATCGAATGATGAAATAGGTATCAAAATTACGGCTCATTGCGGTACATCAAAATTGCCTAATCAACGAAAACGGATCAAGCACTCGTCTCGTGCGCGCGCGTGCATGCGCTTCTCTCGTCGACTCGTCCGACGAGAGGAAGAGCAGCAACAACAACAACAACAACAACCGGGGCATCTGAATTTTCCGGGATACGCATCGATTATCATGCAAGCGAGCGCGCGCGAGTCCTCTTAACGAGATCGTCGCTAATAATTCAGGCGCAGAGGCATACGCAGCTGCACGAGAGAGCGAGAGAGAGAGAGAGAGAGAGCTCTAATCTTTGACGCAGTCGCACGTAATTCTCGCGCGGTGTTGAGCTCGCTGAATCAACCTTCTACGCATACACATACGCATATAGATATAACGCTTCCGTCGTGTATAACCCCAGAGAGCGGGTAATCTGCTCGGCGATGTACTCTCCGGTTGTGCGCGCATACGCGTACATTGAACGGCCGGAATAAAGAGAGAGAGAGAGAGAGAGAGAGAGAGAAAGAGAGAGATGCTTAGTTCTTGTACACAGAAACGCGCTAGCTGCATTTATTTAGATGGAAACTGACGAATACAGATTTAGATATCATGCACCGCCGTGTTGGTTGAATATTAGGTAAGGAAAATTGGCTTTTCCGAGATTGTCAGGTTCTTTAAAGAATTTTTGTATTTGTGGCTGTGCGTTCTTTGGCTATGGTTTTAAAAAAAAATATTCTTTTCTTTTTCAAAGCCTAAAAAAAAAAAACATTTCTATAATTAAAAATAGATTTATAAATACCTTTATGTTATTTAATTAATAATTATCGTGAAATTGATTGATGTGACGAGTTTAAGTAATACTAGTTTTCATTAAATCAATAATTTAATTATAATAATAAACAAATAATTATTAAAAAGACAATAAATTTAGTAAAATTACAATCTTCGTTAAAATATTTTAATCTTTTTTGCTACCTGTGATATACAAGAATTCGTTGTTTTCAATTTTTCATTGTTGCTTATACGACGCTGTTTATTATATTTATCGTATGAAGTTTTAATTGTATACTTTGATAAACTTTTTGGCTGAATGCCATAATTTTTTGTAGGTCAGTGTTGCGTTATTTAAAACTTTAGCGCGCCATCAAATTGTCTATACTTTAAAGAAAAAAAAAAGTGTATACAGTGCACTTTGTTGTTGAAAATATTATCTGTACATTAACATTGAAAGAGCTTATCTGGATAATGAGAAGATAATCTTTATATTAAATTGAAATACGAACGTAAACATGTTTCGCGTTGTTATACGCTTCGAATTAATAATTATCTCTAACAAACACCGCTAAAAAAAAATTAATTCAAAAAATAATTACTTATTAATGCTTATCACAACATTTTTGTATAGCGAAAGAAAAAAACCAATAATTAAGCACTGTTCGAACGAAAAACCGAAAGGCGCTAGTGTTAGAAAAGTCATTATTTACATTTCAAGAAACTTTCATCGAACATTCATGACAGTATGTGCAGTTGAATAAAAAGGGCCATCTTGCAAAAGCATTTTAAAGCGATAATTCCAGCGACGGAAATATTCGTCTAGACTGTATCCAAGCGAACAGCTGACACGCTCTAAATTTTTTTTTAAAATACTTTGCGGATTTCTTGAAATAGAGCCAAACCTCGTACTTTCACATCTGCTACGCTCGGGAAGAAAATTTTCACTTCGGTAATATCAATTTTCAATTAAAAGTGAACACCACTTTTTCCACGGATACGTAAATCCTTCCTTTTCTTACTTTTCTCTCACTCACTCGTTGAGAAATTTTTCGGAGCGAAAAGTCCATTTGAATTTCAAAATCTTATAAAGAGATTCTTTTCCAAAAATAACGTTAAATATACTCAAAGTACAAAAGAAGATTTAATCTCGTAATAAATAATCCGGTTTAATTGTTAGTAAAGCACAGGCCCGCTGTGTATACATCCCGCTATGTGCAACACTCGCACTTTCCGCGAAACGAAACATCACCGGCTTTAACGCATAACGGGGCATTTACGAAGGAGAATGCGGAGAAGGAAGAAGATCTAAGTAGTCGGGCATTAACGAACGAAAGAAGTAGCGACAACGACGAAGGGTAACCGAGTAACGAAATGGGCATTAGCCGGCTACTCGGCTGAACTCGCGTAATTAACAAAGTTAAATTCCTCTCTCTCTCTCTCTCTCTCTCTCTCTCTCTGCCTCTTCCCTCCCTCTCCAACTCACTGTTGTCTATAAACACACCGGTGTATAAATATATAGAGTGTAAGGCGGAAGTAGAGACGAGGTATCGCATCCCCCTAACGATCCGTACGCGAGCTAACGTTTACAAACGATATATAACGGGGCAGACGCTCGAGAATTCGCCGATGGTTCGCAACTTGAAACAATGGGACCAGTCTACATGCGGTATCGACGTTTAAGTCGACAAAGGAAGGTAAATGAAGGCATTCGCACGAACGATTCTCGAATGTGTGTGGCGCCCCCACCCCCCTCCCCACATGTGTGTGTGTGTGTATATGAGTGTGTACGCGGAACGTTTATACATCGAGAAGAGGAAGGAGAATTTGCGAGAGAGATATGCGCGCATGAGCTTTCAAACGTTCTTCCAAAGCTTTCGCTTTTATTTTGCATCGTGATGTCGTTATTAAACGCAATGTTCGAAATGCATCGAAACGCATTTATACCCTTTGTTATTCGTTGACGTCGAAACGACGTTGACTATTATGTACGAAAAACTATTTGCACAAGGAATATTTCCTTTTTTTTTTTTTCTTAATATATATTAATAAATTAAATACGTTTTGATGATACTTTTATCAATATTAACGAATAACGGCCTACTTCCAATACGTTAAAAATGAATTTTAATTAAATTAATGCCTAATACCGAAGAGAGCTCAAATCTTCCATCGCGACTTCAACCGGAATCTACTTTAAATAACCTTTAAATTTTATGGAACGTATTAGATATAACGCATAAATATGAAAAGCAAAATACACTTAACGTTCTTAATGTCATTTTTTTACATAATAAATGTTAAAGTTCACAATGTTTAACAGTGATGTATATTTATTCGGCGGTAAGTGCGGTATACGAGAGAGTTCTTTCACCTTCCATCTTTTTATCTTTTTCTTCTACCTGTTTTTTTTACCTCTCGCCGATACTAGAAACATGGACAGAGAAGTTGTACAAATTCCCCACATGTGACATTTCCCGAATAAACCTTCTTAATAAGATCAGATAGGTGACATGGCTTGGTGCCAAAGTGCCGACGTCTGCGTTATGGGAGAGTGATATTTTTACCAGGAAATGTGTTGCGGGAATTGACGGGGCTGCCACGTGCTCTTTCTCTCTCTCTTTCTCTCTCTCCCACCTTCCTTCCTTCTCTCTTCCTTTCGCTTATTTTTCCTTAGCAGGTGTGCTGTTTATCAAAACGTGCAAAATCGCGTTGGAACAAATTTTTTCTTCGCGGAAAAAATAATGCTCCTTTCGGATATGCATAGTTATTTGCATAAATTTTCTCCTTATCGTTTTAAATCATAATCGTCGAATTAATCTGCGTTAAAGTAACATTTTACAAACTAAGAAACTAGATACGCATCGATCAAAGACTTAACCGAACTGCAATTTCCTTGGTAATAAACTTCACTACGAGGAAAAATTCCTTTGTAACAAAATAAGAACATAGACTCCGCTCTTTTGATCATCGTAGAAAAGTAATGAGCGAAAGATAGATAGTATGCTTTATTCAGAAGGCAAAGATATGAAACTGCTATCATGAGCTATTTTAACTTTTAAAAAAATATTTTACCACAATTTTTCGTGTCGTGACTTATCTAAACTTTTGACTATAATGATTTATTTCTAAAGTATTGCGTAAAAAATGTTAAAAATTATCGTAAATTTATTTATCTTTCACTCCCAATTAATAAAACAAGTATATATATTTATTATTGTATAAAACGCCCATGAATAATGGAGCAAAAAAAAAAACAAAAAAAAAATGAAGCTATTGAATGATAGACTAAGAAGAAAAAAGGATAGTTTTCAACTAAAGTCCAAATAGTCTTTTTAGCCGGCTGAACTTCTCCTCCAACGAGCGAAATTCTCCGACATAAGAACGTAGAAATGGGATTCTCGAGTTCGCGTCGGAGAAGGAAAAGAAGAATAAGAAAGCGATGGTAGGACCGAGAAAAAGAAAAAGTGGAGACTCGCGGCGGGTCGACTTCTTGTTTTCCTTACCTCTTCCGTTTTCCACCATCTTTCCAGCTTTTTTTCGCGTCCTTCGCTCCCTTCCCGAGGCTGTCTTCCTCGATTGAACGAATCGGAATGGAGAAGGAGAAAAAAGGAGGAAGCTCTTCCCTCTATTCATTTGAAACTTACTTCGCGTTAAACACCGAGCGTAAAATCAGTACCTCGTCTTTTCTCTCAATTCGCCTACCCTCTAGCCTTTTCTTGTTTCTTCCGCAGGTTTTCTTCTTTCTTCGAGTCTTTTTTTCTTTCCTTCTTTGTCTTTCATTTTGTTTCGCGTACTCATCCTAATGCTACTTATCCGCACACTTAATTTGTACACTAAGCCCTTCCTAATATCCTGAGATTTTACCTACACGAGTGTTCGTTGAAACATTAAACGACTAAATTGAAAAAGTTTCACTTTGTATGCGCCTGCGAGTTGCAATAATTGCAGTTGTCTCGTAGTTTAGTAAGTCATTTTGAGCCACTTATTTAATTGTATTCCTTACTCTTCTTGCATTGTTGGTGTTTTTGGTATAGGTAAGATTTAGATCATAACGTCTCAAGCGTTAGAGCGTTGGTTTTTTAGAAGCAATAAAAAATTCATAAACTTTGATGTGTACTTTATTGCTTAGCCTCAATTCTTATAAAATATATGTTAATAATAAACAAAAAACAAAAGGTATTATTAAAGGTATATTTTTCAAAATTTTTTAGGTGGTTTCAAATATCATAACTACAATTATTTGTTAATTTTGCCGTAAAAAATCTGAAAAAATAAACAAAGTTATATTTGCTTTTCAAATCTTGTTAATTCACGAACAAATTCTAACAATTTGATTACAATAAATATACTTAGTTAAAAGAAATAAATAAGTCCTATAATCTTGCGCAATTACTTTTGATACTTTCATGAAATTCTTATTATTTCTTATCGTCGTTTTATTATTTACCTATCGTTCTATATAATATACCTGAATGATTTAACTCGATTTATCTAATGAGAAATAAACTTATTTTGTCGGAAAAAATGAAAAAAGGAAACGAACAGCCATAAAAGTCACATCTATCTGATAATATCTTCTAACGCTCGTAGAAGCAGCTTGCCTTCTCTCCCTCTTCAGTCTCTTCGGCTTTCCACCTATGTTACGCGACCAACTGTCGTTTCTCCCCGAGGAAATCTTACCACCTTCGACTCTAGAGTAAATTTTGAAGAAAAGAAAAAAAAAAGAAAGGGAGAAGGAAATCGTAAGGGAACACATATATTGTGAAAGGAGATGAAGATAATAAAGAAAAATGTACATATGGGGGCAGTATGGGAGTGGAGTAAGGTGTAAATTAAGATGAACATGAATAGATTACGAAGAAGCCGAAAGCAAATATTTCTAATTAAAAACTATATGATATCATATTTATTTATTTATTATTATTATTTTTTTTTTTCTTATATCCTCTTATAACCTAAATCTATAATTTTGTTTTAAGAAATTTGAAGCTACTCAAGGTACTTATTATAAGAAATGAAATTTGGCAATTAATTGATTCGCAAATCGCAATCGTTCTCGATAAACTATTCTGTTAATCCGATGCCATTTTCAAATAAGAAAACGTACCGAAGCGATAGGTTTCCGAATCGTTCTCTAGTACGGATAACCAGCTGGATCGTACAAGCCGCGCGTTGGAGTAACCAAGAGCTTAACTTTCTCCTTTATCGATAGCGTGCGCGCACGAAAGTGTCCAGCGAATACCAGCGCTGTACTATTCGCTTACCAGAAGACTTGTCCTCTATAGGGACCGCCCAGGTTTTCGACGAAAAGGTTTTCCGTTCGCAGTGTCTCGTAGGAGAAACACGTCAAAGAAAGGTTGCTGCTGGTACTACTAGAGACAGACGCAGAAAGTGTGAGAGAGAGAGAGAGAGAGAGAGAGAGCTTAATTCCGCGCTAAGAGAAAAGAACGAAGGTTCTGAAATATCCGGTGCGACTGGACACCTGCGACGCCCTGGCCATTTGTCCGGTTGCATTGTCGTTTCCACCCATTTTCTATCTTTCGTTCTACCTCTTCTCTTTCGTAATTTCTACTTTTGTGGAAACAAGCACTCGGAGGGCTGGCGCTACGTACGTGCACTACCTACGGAATTTCCGTGCGGACTTTTCACGACCGAGTACCGTGAGATGGAAAATCCGCTATTGATTTAAACATTTTGACGGAGTTTTACTTTTAGTTTTATGCTTTCGCGCTTTCACGAAAACACGCAGAGAGAAAAGAATGCTGAAAATTTATCGAGCCTCGCGAGAAGCGTCGGCGGCGATAGCGGTTTCGGCTGCCGTGTTTAAATTGTTCAACTTGTTTGAGAATTTAATCCGAATTGTTGGTATAATGCCGACAAAGCGAAGTGCGTTAAATTTGCACAATGTAGATCGTCAAAACAATAGTCCGGGTAAATTGTTTCATTCAAACGATAGGGCATATATCAATCTTTTTTAACAATGGCCCTTATACTTTACAATAATGCGACATAAATTATTAAAAATTTTGAGAATAAACATAAATTAATTGATTGTGATCGTTTGATTTTTCAAATTCTGGTTTAATGGGAGCAATTATTTTTTATATATGAACGTTGAATAAAGGAAACATTGAATCGAAATATAACGCTTAGCCGCATTTTAATTATATTATACAGCCTTGAGTCGTGGTTCGTTCGGAAATTGTCGGATTCTAGGAATGGCCTATGATTGCGACTAAAGCTGTAACCGCAAACGATATTGTTTATTACCAATAGCAACCGCACATGAACGTTCGATATTCCCATTCAATTTATGTTTCGATACGATGACCAAGAACATTATATTAGCTAACGCATGGACAGGCTAACATGATACGAATCTTGTACTAAATAATCGGAAATTTTGCGACTGAAAACTTTAATTGTAATTGAATACTCGTTTCCATCGAATTTTGCCTTTAAATTTTTATAAGCTCCTATTTCTTTCGAAGGAATATTCATTAACAAATCATGAAATCGTATTTTTCGAGAAAACACACGATCTTCGATCTTTCTTAATTCTGCAACGATCGATCATTCACGAGCACTCGACACATAAAACAAGCTTTCGCATTCGTTCGCTTGGGGTAAAAAGCTCCACAGACGTACATCAATATTTAAGACGCTTCCTCGCGTACAACGAAAGAGAGCTTGCTCCTCTTACGTCGCGGGGAAGGGGGGGGGAAGGAGGGAAAGCCGATCGTTTTTCCTAAACTCCCGAAAGAAAAGAAAGAGACGAAACTATACCGGCGAAGGTTATACACGTAAGGGTTGGTTTTATCGGTAAGAAACATCAAAGCTCACTCGGGCTTTAACGACCTTACTCGCTCTCATGTATAGCTACTTGCGTATAAAGCTTGCGGTTTTCTCTTTCATTCTCTCTCACTCTCTCTCTCTCACTCTCTCTCTCTCTCTCTCGCGGCGCGCTTCTGTTTAGCGATAACGCCAAATGCTCGGTCGGAGGTCCGAAATGTACTCGTGGGAAGCATGGAGGGAGAAGACCGCTAAAAACATGACTTCTACGTCGGATAGTTACTACTACCACAGGCGCATCCTAGCCGAAGCTCGAATTCGATGCGCGCGAAAGAGTCCTTGTGTAAAGGAAAAGTTACCTTAGAAAACCTTAGACTCGCTATCTTTCGTTCGTTTCACTTCCTCCTTCGTTTTTGTATGTAATGACAGCAGTTATAATTCGGGATTTTTTTTTTTTTTTATTATAAAACTGTAACTTTTAATGTAGAAAAAATTATTCGATAATTTAAAATTTTATTACTTAATTAAATGATCGATAAAAGTATTTTTTTAGTCTAATTTAAGGTGTTTTATTTCATGGTAAAAACGAAAATTTTTTTCAAATGTATTTAAATTGAAGTTTTTTGATGGACTACTGAATATAAAAAAAAAAAAAGAAAAAAAAAGGAAGTATTTGACAACGTAAACTTTGCTATAACCATAAATAGTAAGTATGTACAAAAATGACAGAGTTAATTTACGCGCATTAACTTTTAACGCAAATTTTATTTAAAACTTCTTTCTTTTTCTGTATGCAAGAACGGCGTAAAAAGTTTAAAAACCTTTTTTTTTTTTTACATTTTATGCGAAACAGTCGCTCTCGAGATATTACAATGTTACGAAATTAAAATTTAAAATGAAACGTTCGACTTTTACAGAAATAATATTTGTTTTACACTATAGTTAGTATTTAATAATTTCAAGTATAAACATTAATTCGCCGATTAACTCGACAAATATAAAAGCCGCGATTTAAAGACCGTTGATAATTTCGCGTTATTAATTTATACGAATCGAGTAATTTCAACGTAAGGAGCACCTTAGCATGGCAATTTCAATTGCGTTTATTTTAATGAAAATGAAAATGAATTATTCGCGGTGTAATGATCAAATATGCCATTCTCGTTCGCTTATACGTGTATATATATATATATATAAATAGCGGTTATCATAATCGCTACAAACAATTGTTATTCTTGAGCGATTAAATATTTAGGAGATTAATAATTTTATCGCAATGTTAACACATTTATTATTTTCATATACGATGTATAAGATAATCTGCATATTTTGCATCTTAATATACATTTATATGTAGGCATTAGGTTAAGCAGTTATTTAGTGAATATTTGAATGTGCACTCACGCATTGCGAAATAGTAAGAGCCAATGAATAGCTTAATATAGCCGCATCAGAAAAGCATTAATAATTTATTAGTAAATTAACCATTTTCGCGATTATATTACTTTGAATTTTAACATAATGAATATTTTTAAAAATAATACGGCGATAAATCTGTCAATTTGAATCCGTGCATACAGTCATTAGTCTTTAAAAGTAATAAAATTATTTATAAACACGAATATTAAAATTTTAATACTCTGCGATAATAAGTATATTTTAAAAAATTATTAAAATATTGTTAACGATCGAAATTTTTCGAAATTATTTAAATTTTATACGAGTTGGGAATGAATCTATTTTATTTTCGAAAAAGAAACTTCAAAATTACAAAACCAGTACATATATCGCAATACACTAACGCGTATCGATAATGAAAACAGCTTCGCAATTCTCCGGGTAGCGAAATTTGTGAATGACGGAAATATGAAATGCCGACGTCCCGTGGTTTTCACTCCGCGAGTGCTACATATTTAATTAAATTACGTAATTAAATTCACCTACGTTATTTCTAATGATTGAAAGAAAGATAAAGAAACAAATAGATGATTTTGATTTTAAAAAATTTATAAGTTTGTTACTAACGTTCGAGAATTTTTCAATTTACTTAAAAATATATCGTGTATATATTTGTTTTATAAACATGGAATTCTCTTTCGAAAAACAAAAATAATTTCGCTTCGACTTTGCGCACTCGATACATTGAATATCGTAATAAATTAATGTTAAATCAACGTTATTGAAATTCATAAATAAATGTAAATATAAATAGAAGATAAAATTGAGGTAAAAGAGTATAATAATCACATGAAAATGAAATTTCTCTCCGAAAATAAATTTCCATCGAAATATTTTGCGGAAAATAAAAAACATACAAAAATCGAAAATTCAGCAACGAAGTTATAAACCGTAAAATATCGCGAGAAGGCCAAGGACTTCCAGCCTCTGAAATTTCCATGAAGCTGCTGTAAAAGCAGCTTCATCTTTCGAGAACGGAAAAGCGTCGAGGTAACGCGCGCGCGCGCACACAACACACACGCACACACACACACACACACACACACACGGGCGCGCGCTCTATCTCTCTGTCTCGTTCTCGCCGGCTTGTGCCCGGCGAGAGAATTTCGAAAGCGACGAGGAGGAACGAGGAGAACGAGCTCAGATGCTTACTCTCGGCGTCGATGCCAAAATATTTGGGCGCGTTTAGTGCGTTACGCAAGTTCTGGTACCGGATTATATATCGCACACCGATATGCGTATACATATATATATATATGCGCCCGTGTCTGATTATTATAGAAAGAGAGAGAAAGAGAGAGACATATATATATAAAAGGGATAATAATTCTCCTTTCATTACTTTATCTTCTTTTGGTATGTACGTCAAACGTTCGCGTGTGATGTCATCGAGGTCCGGTATACGTACAATCAGACGACGTTCGACTATGCGCGGTCAACGCGTGTATCGATTATTCAAGAGAGCGTGCGAGAGAGTGAGAGAGGGATGGACGTGTTTCGATTGCCCGTGGGTTATGTATGCCGAACGGCTTTCTGATTTTGGGTTGTCACGGTTGACACGAGCGGCTCGCTCGCTAGAAATTAAAATTAGACGCGGGTTATTAAAGCGAGCGAGCATCGTATGATTAAGTCATAAACGCCGCAAAAAATGATGGCATCCCCTCGTCGATCGACTGGGAGTTAATTTCTCGACGCTCGCTGGATAAGTAATTCGGTATATCTCGACGTTTACGCAATGGCTCGAGGATATTAAAAAAGATTTTCGGTGTTGCATAATCGCTGCTGATGTAACCATAAATTAATTTAATTAATTATAACGAAGATCGACGTAAGCGATGAAGAAAAATTATTTTGATCACACGTCGCGGATGGATATGTTACAATTTTTTTTTGTTTTCATTTTTTTTTTTTTTCAGCTTACACTATCGACCTAGAAAAGAATGAGTATACCTGTAATATAAACAGAATGAAAGTACTGCAGTAAACGAGACTTTTTCCGAAAAAAAAAAAAGACTCGAAAGGTAAAATTACACAAGCAGCCTAATATTCATTCGAAAGTAATACCTACTTATTTTTTGGTTTTCCACCTAAGGCGATAAAAATTGTTTTTAATTATAATTAGAAACTGATTTTTAAATTTAAATGTTACTGAATTTTAGCTGAATTTTTACTCATACGAAAAAAAAATAAATAAATAAATAAAAAAATTTTTTAAATAATAAATTTTTACGTAACAGTTGAAAATTGCATCAAAGCGCAGATATAAAATTCACTTCAGCCAATGCAACAAAGTTTTGATAGTTACACAAAAACCATAGAAAAGTACACTGATTATTGTGTGCTTTGTCACATTGTTCCATCGTTAAATGTGTGAAATGACGTATTCATTTACCGATATACTTTACACACTGTTTTACAAAAACTTTTGGCTTTCATTCGGTTACCAAATAAAAGGTATTTCGAATAAAAGTAACAATTTTTTTGTTTGTAACGCAATTATTTTCAATTAAAATTTTGTATAAAAAAAAAAAAAAAAAAAACAAACAAAATACAATACAATTAAGCGTTATATACATATACGTAAAAAAAAATATTTGCGTGAAAATATTTTGATATTTCTTTTTATTACTCAATGATTAATGTATTTTTGCGTCGTAAATGGTAATAAGAAAATTTCTCTGTTTAATTACAGCATGCAAATCGTCATAGTGACCTTGAGCCGATTTAATTTTCAGTCTTCAAAATGGAGGTTAAGCGTGACAAGTATTTTATAAAACAAAGAAATGTGAAATATTAAGGTGCCAAATTACTAAGTAAATTTTAGGTCAAGACAAAACAAGAAATCAATTTTCACGACAGCTTTTACGATCCTTTAAAATAAGACGTTTCACAATATTGTTCTTTTTTTCCATACATTTTTTCATAACTTTTATCAATCATTCACAAAAAAAATATATATATATATACATATGAATATAACTTTCTAAAAATTTTTCTCAATGTAACATAAGCATATAAAAAATCCATTAATAATTGTTAAAATTCGACTGGAAAACTTTATGCGACGTCTAAAACTTTATAAAATACTGTAATATATGCATCTAACGAACTATTGGACAACTGAAGTATGCTACCATTATTATCTTAAGGGAGACCGCAAATTTTGATATCAAACTTCTCAGCACTAAAGAGAAATACAGAGAAGGCTTTCAAGCATTCTATGTAAATCATATTATCTACTCGGTAACTTACTTGACAAATTACAGGAGCGAGAGTGAAAACGTTCGCATTCTCCCGGGCGTTTAATTTTAAACTAAAGGCATTTTCTTTTTTCAATACTAAAACTTACGTGAAAATTTACCTACATTAGTTTCGCGTTTACGAAATATATTTTTAAAAGAATATATATATCTATTTTATTTTGTTTTTAAAAAATGGACAATGATGAAAAATTAATATTATCTAGAAAAAAAAAAAAAAAAAAAAGAAAACAAAACCAAAAAAAAAAAAAATAAAAAAAAAATATGAGTGAGTTACCTTGAACCACTTCCTAATATATATGTATATGTATTTTTCTCTTTCAGTTTCCAGCGTTCGGCATAAAGCAAATTCCAAAGTGCATTACACTGTAGCGCACACCGGAACAAAGACTATAAAATGTTGTCGGGGATCGTCGCGAATCTCAGCCGAGCCGGAAACGCGCGGCTTGTCTGCAGTGCCAACTCGTCCATAGTCACAGTTCACACCTACGCTTATGTGTATATATATATAACCAAAAAACGCAAGTCCAAATGTATTTTTTCCTCCTCAATACTTGTACATCTTTCATTCTTTCATTTTTTACTTTTTTTATTACACGTTCGAAAAAAGGCGAATTAAAGAGAGAGAGCGAGAGAGAGAGAGAGAGAGAGAGGGGGAGAAGAGAGAGAGAGAGAGAGAGAGAAAAGAGAAGAGAATAAAAAATAGTGGCATTCGTACGCGCTGTCGACGCGCTGTCGAAAAGTTTTCCCGAGCGCTGTGTGGTGTTCCAACTTCGAGATCTTGAATAATACAAGTTTTCGAGAGGGTGAAAAGGACGCGGAGGGATGAAAAGGAGAAGAGTGAAGTACTCGCTTGCTCGCTCGCTCGCTAGCATGCGCGCGCGTTCGTCTATTTGCCTTACAAATATGATCGCGAAAGTGGCAGCTAGAGAAGCGCGGTGACGCGGGGAAAGAGTAGAGAAACGAATTCTCCCGCGACTGTGGTTTCTTACACTTTCCCCCCCCCCTCCCTCTACCTTCACCCCTTTCCGTCAGCTTGCGAAGGCTCGACACTGCACTGGGAAGGTTAATATTAATGAGGTGCGATTGCACGTGAGGTTTTTGTTAAATTTTCCAAAGGGGTGAATGAGCTATTGAACGTTTTTGAGTGCCTTATTTATTATGATAGATATTGCGTTTGATATATTTCCTTTTTTTACTCGTGCAAGCGCGCGCGCTTTGGAATATTTAATGGCGCATACTAAGCTGTATTTTTTTTTTTATTTACTTAAGCTTTTTTTTTTTTTTTTTTCAAACTTGCTTTGAGAATTTATAGACATTTTACAATCTTATGTAAATAAATCCCGTAAAAAAAAATAACAGAAGACAATGATTTCGTTATGAAATATATTGCTTTACTGTAGTTAAAGAAAAAATTTTAATAGCTTCCTGTAATTTATTCACGCAAATTACCTGTTTTTAAAAAGTCACATATATTACAATATCAAACAAAAAATATACCATTCACTATGTTTGACGTATAAACAAATAATGATTACAATTAATGAAAAATTGACAAATAAAGATAAGGAAATAAATAATAAAGTAGTTTAAAAAGTCATTTGACCGATCATGGTAGGTTTAGTATCAAATCAATTAATCGTCAATATTATTTGTAATTTTCAGTATCAATTTTTGTCATACTTATATTTAAATTAAACTCGAAAAAAAATAAATAAATAAATAAATAAATAAAATCATGTGTCTTGAATAAATCATTTATAAGGCAACTCGTTTCATGAATATGCAGCATTAATAGCGTTATATCGAATATTTCCATTTAAAATAGATTTTATATCGAGCGTATTTCACGAGACAAAAAAAAAACGATTAAACGATGACGAGTCTACGTTATCAAAATAATCGCTCGGCCGCTCATTTTTCACACACGATTAATAAACAATTATCATTTCGATTTCTCTTTTACTTACGTTGGTAATTTTCACCAGCCTTCGAAGTTGAAAGTGCGATAAATTATTCGCTTCGACCCAAGTGGCGCGCGCGGCGAGAGGTCAAATTAAAAGCGAAATCCTGTGAGGAAATCGTTCATTAACGGCTCATTAACTCGAGGTTGCAAAACGTTGCTTTTCATTTCGAACGACCGAAAATTTTTTTGTCTAGAAAATTCGGCTCCAAACCAATTAGTGCACCACGAGTTAAATACTTGGAATTTTTCTTTTCTTACCGCGTTGGCTGTCGTACAAATTTATTTGATCGAGATTAACGATTATTAAAGCCATATATGTACACTTGGAATGAGCTATGGAAAATTGAAACAAAAGAAAGATATAAATGATACTATTCGCGTACAACAGAAACTGAAAGTTTTTATATTTGAACATTTTTACTAAGAAATGAATTTTTAAATATTTTTACTAAGAAACGAAATTCTTAAAACTCAACGAATTCTTTCTCTTTTTTACGTTTCAATTTTTCACATTCAAAAAAAATAACTACATTATTTCGGTTTTATATTTCTGTTTACTTCCTATCTATGGGTTAAAAGTAGTAGCGAAAAAAAAATAAATAAATAAATAAATAATATCATCGAAAACGCGTCAGAGAAAAAAGAGAAAAAAGAAAGGTACAAGCAACATCATGTAGACCGATAGAGTAAAGTCAAACATACGCAATTTAAATAGATTTCGCGTGTATACCGTACACGTGCACACGCGAATATGAATTTCTACGCTGTAACCTAACTTATAAACTGCACGAAGATCAAAGAGTTTTCGAATTTTTTCCTCTTTCGGTATGGCGCAGCCAATTTTATACATCTTTATTCATAGACTGAAAAAAATCTCGAATCGAATCCAACCCTTCGAACACTTGACGGTTTTATACCAAAAAAAGAGAAAAAAAAAAAAAAAAAAAAAAAAAGAAAGAAAAAAATTCCGAGGTGAAAAGCAAACGCCGAAAATAAATAGAAAAATAAAAATATGATGCGCCTAATTTTTTTTTCTTTATTTCTACACACACGCGCGCGCGCGCGCGTACGTACACCCACACATACAATCAAGTAGTTCGACCGTATACAAGTCCGGCCTACGAAGCGAGAAGTAATAGGTACAGGTTGGCTTATTCGCGGTATTCCCCGAGCGAGCCTTCAATTTCCACCCACGAACTTGCCACGACTGCGCTTTGAGAACGCTAGAGCGAAAGAAAGAGAGAGAGAGAGAGAGAGAGAGAGAGAGAGAGAGAGGTAGCAACGGTGGCAGTAGACGTCGATTCGCAAAGTTCGCAAGTGAGGGGGCGCGTTATCTTGGCCCCGGCTTGTTTGACACGCGGCACGAATTTCCGGTCGGCTACTATATACCACACGTCGACGGTAAACGGACGGCACGAAATTCGCAATTGTACGTATACGTGTACACGAGAGTTGGAAAATCGAGTCGCTCTCGGACGCGGCACCCGCGCGCGGATGTGAGTTCTTCCTCGAGGTCGACTTCCGTAAGGGCGAGTTTTAAAAGGGTTTGCCGATGGTTATACCGACATTTGGAGAGTTAGAGGGGAATGATTGACTTTTATAAAAGTGTTTTATCTATACATGTGTCTTTTCAGGTGAGAGAGAAATAGAGTATAGTTTCCTGGGAGTTTAAAAAGATATTAGCTTTTTATCGATCGGATTTTTATGAAGTGTACGAGGTCTGGCTATTAAATAACGAGACTGCGCGCCTAGAGGGCGCCGTAGAGGGGTGGGGAAAAAAACGAGTAGTGCGTTGGGTATCTAGATATCTTGTCTATGCACGTACCAAAACACGTTCTCGTCACTATTATTGTATTTGTGCAGTAGCGGTTTGAAGCGAACGTGTTTTTTTCTCGTGCCGAAAACCATGTGTGACGAAAAACATGAGCAACGTATCAATCTCAAATTTCTCGTTAAATTGAAAAAAACTCCGACTGAGTGCTGTAAATTGTTGCAAGAGGCCTATGGGGACAATTCTCTATCTCGTGCGCGTGTTTTTGAGTGGTGTAAGCGCTTCAGTGAGGGCCGAGTGAGCACTTAAGATGACCAACGTCCAGGTCACCCTGTCACTGTTTCAACTCCGGAAACAGTGACCAAAATCAACCAAATTGTGCGTGCAGATCGTCGAATGAGCATCCGGATGATTGCCAAGGTTGTAAACGCCGATAAAGAAACGGTTAGACAAATTTTACACGAGGAATTACACATGACAAAAGTCTGTGCGAAGTTGGTGCCAAAAAACCTGACTCCTGACCAAAAGCTCTTGCGTCAACAGGTCCGCACAGATTTCCTTGAAAGGTTAAAAAAAGATTCCGGACTGATGAAAAACATTATTACTTGCGACGAAACGTGGATTTTTCAATACGATGTTGAAACAAAGCGGCAATCGATGCATTGGAAGACGCCTGAATCGCCCAGAATCAAAAAAGCAAGGATGTCCAAATCAAAATTCAAGGCAATGTTGATCGCTTTTTTTCGACATTAACGGTATCGTGATGACTGAGTGGGTTCCAGAGGGTCAGACTGTCAACCAGACTTACTATTTGTCAGTTTTGGCAACACTGCGAGAACGAGTTCGTAATAAACGGCCCGAGTTGTGGAAGAACAACTCGTGGATTTTGCACCAGGACAACGCACCTGCCCATAACGCGCTATCTGTGATGCAGTATTTGGCCGGTAAGCGCACTCCAGTGCTCGAACACGCGCCGTACTCGCCAGATTTGGCACTGTGCGACTTTTTTTTGTTTCCGAAGATAAAATCTGCTTTGAAAGGGACCCGATTTGAATCGATGGAAGCGGTAAAGTAAAAAACGGCAGAGCTCCTAAAGGCCCTCACCAAAGAAGACTTCCAGCACTGCTTCGATCAATGGAAAAAACGTATGGAAAGGTGTGTGGCGAGGGAAGGGGAGTATATTGAAGGGGAGCATTTGAATGTAGAATAATTTTTATAATAAAACCCTTTTTCGTAACCAGTCTCGTTATTTAATAGCCAGACCTCGTATAGACTCGCCTCTTTTGTTATAAAAGCTACAATTTACAACGCGAAACGATGAAATGTGGACGGCGTCGTGCGTACAAATCACGTTTGTTTAATGCTTTGAGTTCGCTTGAAAATAAAAAAAAAAAAAAAAAAAAAAAAAGGTTATTATTTAATATTAACGCATCACTGACTTTTTATATTTAATAAATAGTAATACAAAACATTTTTCAACGAAATGCTCGTCACAAAATGTATACATCATCGTAATATTTTTAACTTAAATTCGCATAAAAAAAAAGATGATCGTATCATCCTTTCATTCATTCAGCATAAATATTATACTCATCGCGCAAAAAAGGTCAAATAAAAACATTTCGCTTTTATCCATAAACGAAAGGGCAAATTTTTTCAAGCCGAACTCACCGAGATCATTGCGTTATGAGCATTCTATTTACACGCGGCTCTTTTTCTCTTTCCTCGCACTCGATCCAGAAATGAAAATAAAAAAAAAAAGATAAAAAAAAAAAAAAAAAAAGAAAAAAAGGTTAGCCGCGGCCAAAGCCAATAAAAGAAATAAGCGAAATTTCGGCTCTCGCGGAGGCAAAAATGGAAGACTAAAAAAAAAAAGAGACCGGTAGAAAACACAGAGTAGAAAAGAGAGAGAGAGAGAGATAGAGAGAGAAAAAGCCGCACGCGCGTTCAAATAAATTTCCGGTCAAATGGGTCAGTGTACACTGCCGGCGTCGTCGTCATCGTCGTCGTCGAACGCGTAACGTACGTATGCATATACATATATACGCGCGCGCGAAATCGAAAGAGAGAGAGAGAGAGAGAGAGAGAGAGAGAGAGAGAGAGAAAGACAGAATGAAAACAGCGTCGACGTGGATATTGTATAAAAACTAATGTCTCTCGCGAGCGGATTTTACGAACCTTTCAATCGCGCGGAGATATATATTCTCTTGAACGCGCGCGCGCGCGCTCGCATATATGAATTCAATACGCAAAAGTGTTTGCACACACATATATGCCCGTACAATTGTAGAAAGCGCCGTTGAAAAATAACGATTATGAAAATATTGAACGGAATATTTCCTTTTATTTTTTACGCGAGGCGCTACGTTATTAAATATAATACTGTCGTATTGCAAAGTTGGAAAGATTTTTAAACAATTAAACGCGAGAGCGCAAAAACTTTTAGAGAAAAGAACTAATGCCTCTCTTCCTCGCGTTATCTCGACAACTTTTCGTACACACACACACCCACAACTACGTCCAAGTTTACACAAAAGTGTACACAAGACCACGCGTTTAACGTAACTTTTGCGCATAATTAATTGTAACAACGCTTCTCTTTAAAAGATAGAAAACAAAGTTCGTTGCGAGCGCGCAAACGATACGAACAACTATTTGTCTACGTGTACACTAGGTTGTTTTTTGTTCTAAAAACAAGCAAAAAAAAAAAAAATAAAATAAAATAATAATCAGCACCGAGAGCTCCCGAAGCATCTTTTATCATGAATAAATTTAAAATTCGCGAATTCAAGCAAGCTCGCTACCGTAACCGATATGAAAAGTGACGGTTTATCCATCTTCACATATACATACAGACACACGCATACGCATACATAACGCGAGGTAGCAGAAACTTGACGACCGTACCCTCATGGGTGTCGCTCAAAACGTCCTTCCGTGAAAGTTTTCACAGACGTCGAGTAAAAAGCCCCGCGCCGTGTCTTATCCCCTCGCGGCGCGTGCATTTCTCGAATAGAAAAGCGAGAAACGAGAGAGACGTATGGACGCAGTCTCAACCGTCGTGTTTTCGCTCGCTCGACTGGCGCAGTAGGGAGGAGAGACGAGAGACAGGTATATTTTCGGGGTACGTTACGTGTACGAGCACGAGGAAAAGGGGGAGCTGTTGCGCGCAGAACCCGAACAAGCCGATTGTCTTTCCGTCTATCGGTATCCCCTGTACATTTATATACATACATACATATATATATATATATACATACATACATATATATATATACATATATACCTCGACGAGTAAGCGCAATCTCATTACGCGTACCGCGAGAAGGTTTATGTATTACTACCTTGTTCGAGTCGAATTCGTTTACGTTCGAAGATTCGTGCTTCGTTTTATCGATTGCTCGGCCCGTTCGGTAAATTCCGTGATGTTTCGTATATGCAATAAATGATAGCACGAATTTATCCGCGATATTAAAATTTTTTAGTAAAATAAATGTTTTTTTTTTTTAAATATCGATACTCGAGTAGCATCAGATTTATTGATTTAGATTTTTTGTATTTTATTTTGTCCCTTTTACGATTAGATTTATTAAAACCTGCAATTTATTAAAAATAAATAATATAATAAATTTTATGAATTCTTAATGCTAAAGAATAAAAAATATTATCCTAAAAAAAATAAGTTTCATATCGTAGTAAATAGTGTAAAACGCCATTGTTAACGAATTGCATAACTCGTTTTGTATTACAGTTTCCGGACGTTAACTTTTACAATTCGTTTTGTCAAGTATCGAAATAAATATTTACCTACCGCAACAAAAAAATTATAAAAAAAAAAAAAAAAAAATAAATTATCAATCTTCTTCGAAAGCGCTTGAAACAACAATTCTGCGATAAAATTTTTCAAAGTATAATATCACGTTTCACGTATCGCTCGATGCGCCGATAAAAGATTATTCATTATTTCGCGGGAAAAAGCGTTAAGTTGGTAAAAAACGAAGACTATAATAATGAAAAAGATCATCGCGTATTGTGCCGCGATTTAGCAATCTATCGATCATATTATTTCCCAAAGTTTCGAAAGCACATAAGTTTCGAATTAACGTTTCTTAACGGTTAATAATGAACAGTTTTATAAACGCGCATGAAAATCCTTTCTCTCTCTCTCTCTCTCTCTCTCTCTCTCTCTCTCTCTATAGGTTCACAATATCTTCCAAGTTTATTTCTTGCGACGGAGATTCCTTTGTTGACGATAGCCTTAATTTTTAATCGCGACGATATTTCGAGCTGCCAAAAATCTAGTTAAATGAATATTAAATAATTGATTTTCTTTTTCTTTCGATGAGTCCTTGAATTTTCATACCGTATGGGACAAAAAAGAGAAAAAAAAATGTTTGTGCTTCCAGCTCGACGCGTATTTTTAAGTATGAAAAAATTGTAAATCGCCAATGATTCGAAATAATTGTCGCGCGAAATCGATTTGAAAGATGAAAAATAAAAATTCGTTAACAAGAAGCAACGCAAAAAGAGAAAAAACTAAAAACAAGGCCCGTTTATACGAAAACAATGAAATCATGCTCCATTAATTTGCTTGACTACTGAGATGTTATTGATTTATCGGTACGTTAATGAAATGCACCTGTCTGCTTGACATCGAAGTTTAATTGAGCCATTAAATGAAGTACTTGGAAACGTCATTTACATGTTGTAATCGAAATAAAGTTAAACAAGTTGAAATTATTGTACAAAAGATAATGAAAATCAAAAAACGTTAACTTTCAATCCGTAATTATACATAGATACGTTTATGATTAAACAAATAGGTAGTTAACGGAATTAACTTGATTGCATAATTGACGTCAAATTAATTTCTGTTTGCTCCACGCAAACAACAAACCATCATTAAATTACAAATTTATGTTTAGAGCAATTAACATCTCATAATTCGATAAGCCAGATACATATTTCATGTCAAATACAAATTTAAACATTTATATCGCAAGAAAATTTTTCTTACTCCCATTAACCTTAATTACAATCGAGAAAATAACAATCGAAAACTCTAAAAAATATCTTTAGCAACTCTTATAATAATGTCTCATACTGCGTTATGAATATAAATTGATTTAAACTTACGCATTGAAGAAAATTTAATCATTTTATAGATTCTTTAACTCACCTGTAACATAAAAAAAAAAAAAAAAAATGATATAATTAAACTCACATATAAAAACATAAGATTAATTAGTAAATATGTCATAAATTTGACCTGTGAATTTAAAATTTTTTGTTTAAATTACTCTTCGTAATCTCTTACATAATGCGTTATTAAATTTTTTTAATACTATACTATTAATAAAAAAAAAAAAAAAAAAAAAAAACATTAATGCTAGTACGTAATTTAATAACAACTCTCGAGCGTCGTCATCAAAGACATTTTAATTTAAGAATTTTAATAAGATACGAGCATTTTTCATAGAATATGAAAAGAAAAGAAAAGAAAAGAAAAAAGCGAGCGTCTTCATTTTCTTAAACGACGAAGTTTGTATACTCGGTTAAAATACCTCGAACAATTAAAAAGGTATCATGAAAATAACGAAAAATTTCATAATTTTGAGCTGCATCGACAAATATCCTTTAAATTAAAATTTTTTCGTGGGGAAAACAAAAAAAAAAAAAAATAATTTTTATCTTCATGTCAGTCTCGTCCATTTCCTCCAGTCAATCTACATTGAAATAAAAATAAGGAAAAAAGAGAGAGAGAGTGAGAGCGCGGAGGAGGGAGTCATATTCCACGCTATTTAAATTAAAATCATCGCGGGAGAATTTTCTTCTATTTTCTCGCGCACTCTCTAAAGAGAGAGAGAGAGAGAGAGAGAGAGGGAGGGAGAGAGAAAATGAGAGAACGTTTAGGTAGACCGCGAGAGATTCACACGTGCGCGCGCGCGCGGGCTTGCATAAACGGCGCGAATTTCTTCGTCGATGGTAATCCTCGCTTAGGAAGAAAAGGAGAGAAGAGACGAGCGTTACGTACACCGTACATACGGGAATAAAGGGGCTTTCTCTCAATCGTTTTGATGCCACGCCCTACCCCCCCCCCCCCCCCTCTCCCCATTGTGCACGTCGCGTCGGTTTGCTTTTTGAAATTCCGAGCGCGAAATTTCACGACGAGTGTGGAGGAAAATGGAGCAAGAGAGCAAGAGAATGACGTCGAGTTCTTGCGGCGAGTTAACGAATGCACAATGTCCCGAGCCCGAGTGATTATGTCGAGTATATCAGCTCTTGGTTTTACATTAATATATATATAGATATTAAAAACCAAAAAAGGAAATTTTTGTGTCAGGTAAATACTTTTTTCTCTAAAATGAATTTTTCGGTTGAAAATTATTTTTCTTGAATCAAGTTGATTCTTCTATCGATGTACAGATCGATAAATTAGAATTTAAATATGTTTAATTAATTATGGTTAAATAATCATAAATATCGTTTTTTTTTTAGATCGTAACAATGCTTTTGAATGTATCTTCTTTTTTTTTTTTTTGTGGTTGTTATTTAACGTTAAAAGAATTTATAAAAAAGTTAATAAATTATTTTTTTAATGACAGCTTATTATACTTAGAACACAAGATGAGAAATTTGGAAAAAATAAAAATTTTCCTCAATACATCATACGAATAGAAAAGAAAAAATATCGTCGTCGTAGATCATCCCGTCGATAGCAGAGTTTAACCATTGCTCTTGGTCTAACAAAATAATATATTTTCCTCCGTCAAAGACTAAAAATTTTTGTTCTCAATGACTCTTAGATAATAGCGAGAAAAAAAAAAGTTTAAGAAAAAAATAAATAAATAAATAAAAAATAAACAAATGAACACAATTTTTAAATTCGCGTTTATTTATCCACGAGCCCTTGTGAAAAATCAATTTAAACACGCGTTAAACAAAATATACATTAAGTTTGTTATTACAAACGTTACGGCCACGTCGCGTTAACTCTTACGCGTCACTCCCGGGCGCTTATTGAAATATAACAAACTTGCATCGGAACATTCGAATAATATCGACTCTTAGTAACGATGTAAAAAACATCATCCTCGTGTGTATGTGTGCGTGTTCAGGAGCGTTTTTCACGTAAGACGCGCGGTACGACTAACGTACGACTATTGCAAAGAGCTGACAGCTGTCTATTTTTACTGGATGATGAGTTTCTTGAAGAGACGGAGAAAAATACTTACGTCTATCGTATTTATAATGGACGAAACGTTTTCTTTCTTTCTTTTTTTTTTTTTTTTTTTTTTTTTTTTTTTTTTGTTATTCTCGAGGAGAGAAAAAAAATCCATGTTGTTTCGTACACATGTGTGTTTCTGTGTCTTAAAATGCTCCCGGTGTTAATTTTACGGTAAGTAACGTCGATAATAACGAGAGAATTACGATACGGTAGAAAAATTGCCGTGACAGAATTTTCTTCAGTTTTTCATTAAGAACGATTAGCCCGGAGTAAAATTTATTGAATTCGTTTAACCTATTATTTATACCGGTGCTATAAGCATTATTTTTTGACTCGTTAAAAGCGGTCGCGTTAAAGATTTTCATCGATATAATTAAAAATTTATCGTATGTATACGATGTGTATATTTTACATTCAATGGTTCGCAAATTATTCACGTCGATTTTTCACGCCGTAATTAGTCGTGCGTTAACGCGTTATCTCGTACCAATATACATTTTAATCGGGTTTTTAAAATTTTATAAACTTTTATTTGATCACTTTAAATTGCGAACGTAAATTGAATAACTTTAAATAAACTCCGCTATAAATATTGCATATTTACTAAACGCGTATTAAATCTTTTCACTTCTCGCAATCCGTTGCATCGATCTGAAATCGGCTTAATTTTCCGCCGATAATAAGAAAAATAATGCATATGAGCGTTTTTTTTTTTTTTTTTTTTTTTTTTTTGCTCTTTTTATACCTTAATATACTTTCTCTGAATTTTACATAGGCACGGAGTACGCTATTAGTCCCCGGCATCGCGAAGTGAAAGGAAATGTCTAACGGCATGTTATAAAATGTGAAATAAGCCGTTTTGTTCAAATGTCTTTGATAATTATAACGATCGCATGATTATCATAAACATAATGACGTCTAATTTACAAGCTCTATTCCGGTATATTCTCCAAATATAATCAATAGAATCAAGCGAACGTACGGCAAAAAGATTCTCTTCTTTTTGTTCGACTTGACTCAATAAAGCGTTTCACCGAAAAGAAATTAATTTCCGCCGCGATGTGCATTGTTAAGTTTATTGTCGCAGTACGTTGAATCTCGCGCGGCAACTCTCTCTCTCTCTCTCTTTCTCTCCAGCATACTTTTGCTAACTAGATACGTAAACGACGATTGTCTGTTTATTAACGGGGGCTCGACTGCGATGCGAGTACAGTCGCTGAAATTTGACGGGTTTTGGTATCGCCGGTAGGAGACTGACACTCGACTCGCGAGAAAGAAATACTGATTTGATAAATAATTGCCGCGTGTCGACTTTGAAACTCAATCGTTTCTTTGTACGAGAAACTTTATATAAATTTGTTTCAAGTGAGTGTTAGCGAGAAATCAAACGATTATTAATGTTATAGTGATATACTTCCGATTACTATTATTATTTATCTTTCCGATTTGTTGCGTTAAGTATTTTGCGTTTGATTCATCGATGGAAAATAGATTAGAACAGTCGCAATTTATGATAATGTGTGTCAAAGCCGATGCATTATTTTCAATGAAATTAAAATTAATCAATTACTTATTCATAATGTCGATGTGTTTAATCAAGAAATTTACATATTTTATTAAATAAATAATGTTTGTTGGAAAATTATTCATAACTTATGGTAAATTTTACATTTACACGTTTGCATCATTAAGGAAAAAGAAACTTAACTTTATACAATAGCTGAAAGCACCTTTTGTTTTAAATAACGTTTAAGGATAAAGAATTAGCGCAAAGAATGATTTAATTTTTCGCGCAATGAAAGTTTCTTTGTGTACAGTCGTTTTCAAAAACAACGAGTTTACAAAACATAACGTTGAAGTAATGAAGTATTCTAAGAAACAAGTATATAGCTCTACGTTCTGCATTTACTTTATTACTTAATAAGTTTTAAAGCACGTTCGAAGTTTATATTTTTATTTAATCTTAATTTCTGTAACTGCATAAAAGTTGAATTTAATAATTTTATATTTTCCATAAAAGACAATTCTTTTTTTTTCTTTTTGTTGATATTAAAGATAAAATATTTTTCTATAGAAAGAGAATCCAATGAAACGTTATACTACACACACACACACATATATATATATATATATATATATATATATATATATATATATATATATATATGACGTAACTTTGTTAATTAATTTAGGAGACATTTAACATCCTGAAAAGAAACCTTTAAATAAACACCCATGATCATCCAACTCGTTTAAAAAAAAATGAAAGGACAAAACGTGAATCACCTTTTCCCCGTGACTCGTAAAACCTTCATCGTACTCGTATAAGTAACAGCTGTCTCGACCCTTAAGTTGCAAACGAAGCGATCTTAAGATGTTCATATCATTCAATATAAACTTGTGCATATTTTCGAATGACAAAAAAAAAATAATAAATAAATAGAAATAAAAAAATTAATAAATATACTTGTATAAATAATAGAGAGTAAAGTAATTATAATAAATTTTCAGAAGTTCCTAGACTCCTCGAACAATTAATATGTAAGTGTAAAAATATATTCCGACAAATGTTCGGTTGTGCCAAATTACATTTTGTTGGCACGATGAAATTTCGTTTGCTCGAGATAAAACCAAAAATCCCTCAGGTATCTATAAGATTTAGCTTGATACAACATTATCATTCTATTAAAAGATACAGATACACACACACACACATACACAGATTTTCAAGCGCAAAATTTTTGTTTTAAATAAAATCCGAAACGAAATATTCAAAGTTTATAATATTAATTTAAATAATTTTTATATTTCAATTTGGAAAAATATTCATGTATATTCAAATTGCTCTGACGTGCGATATTAATAAATACATAGTTTTATTTTAAAATTTTTCTTCAAGCTCGTTCAATTTGTATATAATAACAAGAATACGACTGCTCAATCATTGTTTATTTTCCGGATAAATGCACTTACGCGTGATTTCAAAATTGAGGGAAATAACTTTTTTTTTTCACAACGAGCTAAAACGTCTCTCTTACACAAACGCACAATTGTTCGTTTAAGAGACAAATCGGTTAAACGCGAAAACACGTGTAGTCGCTACGAAATAACGAAATCTCATTAGATATGACGCAATACTCGTTTTCACGCGTCGTTTATCCATTTGTACGCCTTCGAGCGTAAACGACGACAAGAGACTCGAGACACCGGGCTTTTGATCTTTTTTCCCTTCGCTCTTACCTCCCTCTTCTTCTTTCTCGTCGAAAATAAGCGTCGAATTCTCCGGTTCGATCGGCGAAGCCTCACGCGCGCGCACACACACACACACACACACACACACTTGTTCTTACAAAGCTTACGCGGAGACGGACGCGCCTAAAGACGACAACCGTATGTGCTCCCAATTCCCGCACACGTGCTGCGCGCCTAGTTTTTATATACTATATTATAGCTCTCTCTCTCTCTCTCTCTCTCTCTCTCCTCCTCGTCGCCGCCACCGCCGCGACGGAAAAAAGACGAGCGTATACGGGGAAGAAGAAAACAATAGAGCGAGAGAGAAAGGCAGAGGTATACCGGGCCGAGTCATCCGTCAGCCAAGAGGTCCGCGTGTTCTCGCGTTACATAACTCCTCTTCTTCTTCTTCTTCTTCTTCTTATTCTTCGCTCCCGAGACAACTCTGAGAGACATAGTGTGCTTGCGAGCAAAGACCGACGTTTTAAACTCGACCGGTATGTTTTTTCTCGCTTGTACGAGGTGCGAAACGATTGAACAAGCCCCGGGAAAAAAAAATAAAGTTATGCTGTCGGGCAGTTTATTCGGCCAAGGGATTGTAGGGTTGCTTTACCGCTTGCTTTGTACGGTTCTGTTTTGTGAAATTTTTTTTATTACTGCGCGAGCTCAGATTTGTCTTTGATATTTACGACAGTGTTACGTGGCAGTCTTGTAAAAAATTTTCATTAAATTTTTTGCTTGTTTTAGTAAAGAAAAACAAAAAAACAAGCGAAAATTTTACAAACCATCAATTTTAATGACGAAATAAATGTTTTTTCTGCTTAATTAAACGTTATATATTATTAAAAGTTAATTCTCAGTGTATAACGAGTACAAAATTTTCGTACACAAACAGGAAATATCCTTTCTCTCGCGTGCGAATAAACCAGTTTTTTCCCGATAAAACTAAACTAATAAAACCAAACGTTTAATAATCAAGTTAACTGTTTTACAAATTTAACTTATACTTTATTATATATATATATATATATATATATATATAGTTGCATTTAAATGTTAAACGCTTTAAATATCATTCGCGCGCACTCGAATAAATCCATGAAACAACAAAAACGATGAAAACAACGTCGTCTTTCAATTAAAACGCGCGCATTGTGTTTGAGAAGATGTATACGTATGTTTATATATATATATATATATACTTGAAAGCGAATAGAATTTTGGTCGGCGAAGAAATTAGATTAAGAACGTCACGCGTAATAACGTTCACCGCGGATACCATTATATTATGGCGAGAGCGCGTATTAATGCGTTCCCTCGTAATCCTACCATCCTTTTCTATCTCCCCTTTCACCTTCCCTATCCCCTTTATGTCTATTCATATACAAGTGGAATGCGCTTGACGAGATACGTCTCAAAGCGCTTAATAAATGAATGCGGGATTTGAATTTCTCTCCCTTCCTCCCCCCCCCCTCTCTTTCTCTTTCTCTTTCTCTTTCTACTCCTTTATGTATGTACACATGAAGATTTTCCTTTTTCTACGTCTATTCTACTTTACTCTCTTGTAACTTCCCACTGTACTTCTTTTATCTTTTTCCGTGTATATAGTTACAACGTGTATATAATTATAATTTTTCATAACATGGAAGATATTATGAAAATTTTTTTATTATGAATTCACAAAATCAATGTATTATAATTTCTTTTTCAATTTTCGAAAATAGAAACTTTAAATAAATATAAATACATATTTCAAAATATTTGAAATTTAGATTTTGGTATAGTATACATACATAACGCATTAATATTTTTATTTAATTTCATCAGCTTTTCCTTACCCCTTCAATTCCAAAATTGAAACAGTTCCTTATCGACTATATAAAATCGAGCGTTTTCAAATATTATTCTTCGATAATAAGAGAAACACGCGCGCGCGCGCAATGTAAATATTATACATTGCGTTCAAAAGCACATATCGCGATAAACAGAGGAGGGGAGCGGCGACGAGGAAACATCTTCCTTTCAAAACGTCGCATCCCACAACACACAAAAGGAGGAAAACAACGCGCACGGGCCTATGCGCGTAACTTGCGCCTCGGAGTAAGCCGAACAATGGAGCCCTAGAGAGCGATGCCTGTTTAAAAGGTCCAGCGCACGGAGAAGGAAGAGGAGGAAGAGTTGACGTACACGTGAAGAGAAAGAGAGAGAGAGAGAGTGAGAGGCACGGCCCAATCTGCGATGATTATCGTACAACTACGAGAGCGCTACCGCACACGCTACTATCGGGCTATTGTGTACACCTTATACCTCCGATATCTTTCTCTCTTTGGAGATTATTATTCCGCTGCGTAAACGAACAACGCGATACAATAACAGGGACTCTCTCTCTCTCTCTCTCTCTTTCTCTGTCTCGAGGTGATTAGTTAGAAACGAGAGAGCAGTTTTAGAGCTCGAAGGCTTGTCGTTTAATCAAACGAGGAGAAAGACGACGAGAGAGACGAGGAAGACGGAGAAGATTATTCGCTGTCTTGAGACAGATTTGCGAGTGATTATACGCGACGAGGACTGTCTACAAATATATACATATATACTTGTATATTTATAAGTAGGTTAATCCGATTGTGGTCGGCCGCGCGCGCACGTTTACCATGATTGATTTAAGCTGTTTCTCCTGCGGTTTTCCGCATCTCTCTTTACTCTCTTTCTCTTCGGCTACTTCATCTAGCTTGGCTATTCTTTTTTCTCTTTTTTTCTATCTTTCTTTATTTCGAAGAATGATGATGCCTCTCGTGCACTTTGTCGGCAACAAAGAAAGCGAAGCTGTTTATTAAAGTTTTGCTTTGTTCTGAGTATAGAGAGAGAGAGAGAGAGAGAGAGAGAGAGAGAGAGAGAGAGAGAGAGAGAAAGAGAGAGATAGGAAGATTGATTTGCGTTTGATTAGTGCAGGATAACACGGAAAATGTATTCGATGTGAAGTTTTCTAGTTAACAAGAAAATTAAACTTACAAGGGGTAATTGCAAATTGCACTTTTTTCTATTGATTTTTATTTACCAAAATGTTAAATTTATATTTGTTATTCGAAAAATTAAATAATTTACCTATCGAATAGGTAAGATAATTATTTTTTTCTTATTATTTAAAAAAAAAAAAAAAAAAGATAGTTTCAATTTTTATCGAGATAAATTCTCTCGTTCATTAATCGTCATTCGAGAAAGCGCAACGCGTAAACGATGCCATCCACGATCGTAAATAAAATAAACAACTTTGAAAATCATCGTCAAACGATCCGACATCGAGTTCCATTATTCCCGCGATAAACATCTATAAACACCTGCGCACATGCAACGCAAAGAATTGCGCGTACATCTAGAAACAATCGAAACCGCTTTATAATTTTCGTGAAAGCCTTTGGGCTATGTTGGTGTATACGTGTTTATATATATATATATATATATATATATATATATATATAGGTAGCTAAACCTCTCAGGCCGATGGACACGCTCGCGCACGCACGGCACGATTTGACTTCGATATTACGGCAATCGGCCGGACAAGAGACCGTGCAATTCTCGGCTAATTACGGCTGAGCCGTACACACGATCGACCTGCGTACATGTATGGGTGTATATGTATGAGCGTTTATATAGAACTCGCCAGTCGCGCTCGTCGACTCGCGTATACTCGATTCTCGAGAAGCGGTCCGAGCGACTTAGGGAGAGGGAAAGAGAGACAGAGAAAGAGAGAGATAGAGATAAAGGCGATGGGCCTATATGGTACCAGAAACGATGATTGGTTGAATTGATTGGTTGTTCTATTGCCTCTCCTACTCCTCGTATACGTAGACGTACGTATTCTGGAGGCTCGAGGGGTGCGCAATTAACGCTACACGACTGGCGACAAATCGCCAATATCCGTGAGAGATTATGGAGAAGCGTTTTGATGGGACGGCAGAGAGGAAAAGATAACGTAATAGTCATAGTGGGGAACGGATATGAATGTCAAGCAGGTCGCGTGTATGTATGGCTTGATCGACTTTTTGATTGTCATATGTTCGTTGTGCTCTCGCGATGATAGAGTGAAAGAGTGAAAAGAGAGGAAAAGAGAGAAAGAGATAGAGAGAATATTAGAGTGTCTACTCGGGGTGGGAGGGGGGGGGGGGGAGGGACAATGACTGAGTGATTCGCGGGGAATTGCAAAGTTTGCCGTTGAGCGCTTCGGATCGTAGAATTGAATCGAGAAACGATTTTCGGCTGGCGCTTCGCTACACCGCGAGAAGAGGACTGAATTGAATTCGAGCTGTGTTAATAGAGAAGCGAGATGGAAAAACCTGTTGAGTGGGACTTCCGGGACTGATTGCGACAAATTAGAATGGTTAGAAAGGCGCTTTTGCTGCTTGCGACAGAAATATAGATATACATATATATATTTCGCTTTATAATTTTTCTGCACGACTTTTAATCCTTTTATTTTTTCAATTTTTCTTTAGAATTAAGAATTTTCCTTTTACCTTGGCAACTCTCATACTTTGCTACTTGATTCGCTTTATTTTTTTTTTTGGTTATTTATTTTTTTGTTTTTTTTTTTTTTTTTTTTAATGGCATTGAGATATTTCAATTTAAAACGCATTGAAATAACAAAAAATGATTTTATAAATGTTAAAAAATTTATACACGAAATTTATCAACAATTTCTTTAAAATTTGAAATTTATTTAATAAATATTATAGTTTATCAAGATTCTAATAAATTAATCAAGTCTTTAATTTGAATAATTGTCATTTATAATCACAGTGTTTTATTCTGTTTTTACCATCAATCAGATTATCCAAAAAATATTTCACTAAAAAATTTTCCACGATAATAAAAATACTTTTAATTGAATACTAAAAAAAAAAGGATAAAAAATAGTTTCAATAAAAAATCATTATCACACACGCGATTAGCATAAAAACGTTGCTACAAAGAGGACATTTGAAAGACACCTCGACAATGATCGAGACAAGCGAAACCTCTCTGGCGTATATACATTAAACGAAAAAAAGAATTTAAATTGCACATAGTGTAGCAGCAGCAGCAGCAGCGGCACCAGTAGCAGCTCGAGGGAATTTTATCCAGCGACGTTACGTGATTTGAAAAATTCATAAAGTATACGACGTCGTGCGAAATCTCGTAGAAAAGAAAGATCTAGCTGTGTGTGTCGCGCGTCGAACGAAACGTCGAGCAAACGATACATAATACATACTGGCAAATGTGCGCATATATATAAATTAACACAATATTGCATAAAACGATCTCGAAAACGCATCGCGCGTAATCTTTTTTCTTTTTCTCGCGCGCTCGAAACAAGATCGGCAAACGTCGAATTATTTCGGGTCACGGCATAACGTTAAAGAGACTTTAAAGAAAAAACGCGGCTGTGGTAAAATAATAATGAAGGAGAATTACAAAGAAAAGAAAGAGAATAACAAAAAAAATAAAAATAAAAAAAGAAGAGAAATGACCGCTCGTCAAATTGTTTTTTTTTTTTTTTTTTTTTCTTCTTCACGCGAAGCAACTGTAAACGCGCGCTTAATAAACGAGTCTTTTACGAGCGAGTACTATTGTACGAAAAAAATGAGCCGCGATGTAATCTCCGAAGAGGAAAAACGGATTAATTTTGGTGTTGCTTTTCGAGTGCACATTTTTTTATTCGGTGCATTCATTTGTAATCGAATTTTTAATATAGAGTGTGTTTAAATATAAACTACGTATATACTTCTATGATATTAATGTAAAAAATTATTGATTACTGTTTAAATATGAAACAAAATTAATGGAGTAGACATGATAACAAAAAAGAAAAAAGAAAATTCTTCCACATTTTTAGTAAAGAAAGAAAGAAAAAAAAAAAAAAGAACCGAGCAGCAAAACCGACAAAACTCGATGATATTAAATGTATACAAAAATTCCTTCGAAAATTTAAATAATCTAGAAAATTTTCAACGACTGTGTACATATTGCACTCCGTTTTACCGCGAAATTTACCTTTTTCTTCTCGCTCGACAACGGCATATTTTTCAATATCATTTAATATTACTCGCGACGCATACAAGCCAAGAAAATTCATCGGTGCAATTTCTGGTAAAGTTAAACCAAAGAAAATAAAAAATGAAAATAAAAAAAAAAAAAAAAAAAAATAAACAAACGAACGAACCGCTAAAATATACCGCGAAACACCGCTGAGAACGAAAAACTGATGCGTCGACAGAAGGTGGAAAACAAAAAGGCGAAATAAAAAAAAAAAATAAATAATAAAGTCAACGCCCGCGCCACGTAGTCGTCAACCTGTAGCGCGTGGAAAATATGCTTTGTGTAATATTTGTCTCTTCCTTTTTTTTTTTATCTTCTATTTATGAATAATTCCATTCGAGGCATCGTCGTGTGCGCTTCTTGTCTCCTATTCGAGTATGCGAGATGCGTCGTAAACGATTTGTTGGCAAGAATCGATAAATCGTCGGTTATGCGTGAATATATACATTGACGTCTTTTTGTTTATATTTTCAATATCGATAGATTACGTAATGCCGTCATACGACGTAAAATTTCGTGGATCAAAGCTCTTCGTGCGTTTAATCGCGGGTTAATATTTTGTAATGCTGCGCTGTTAAACTCGCAAGCTGTAAATCCATCGTTTATAATTTTTTACGCGCATTATGAAATTTAATCGTAATTTTCGATTGAAAATAAACATTTTCGAGCTGTATTGACTGGACTGCGTCGTTATTTCAACATTCATTAATTGCAGAAAATACAACGTTACTTTTATATCTTGTTTTTTATTAAATTATTATTGCCGCTTTTAAAAATAACCATGAGTTTTAAAACAACACGATTAACAAAGTCAAAAAAAAAAAAAAAAACACATGGAAATCGAGTTGAGGTAGATTATTAAACAAAACTATCGGAGGTTGAACACATTATCTTGTCTCGATTAATAAATCAGTCGGTGCATTAAAAGTTCATAAATCGAGTAAACCTCTGTTTATACACACAGATACACACAAACACACACACATAAACACACACACCGAGAAGAAAAGCTCCTCAGCTGCTTGAAACATCGCGTCGAAGGTTGGAGTCAGCGGAAAAATTAACGATCATCGGCGTTCACCCTCTATCGTCCATCATGCGATTATACTATATATATAAAATAAAACGAGCCGTCAGCTGTCGTGTTGATTTAAAAAAGATTATTCCTCGCTTTAAAAAGTAAAAGATAACGTGGATCGGCATACGGATGATGGAAGATGACGAGAGGAGGGACGAAAGATTAAAAGTAGGGGGGAAGATCGAATTATGCGGTCGTTCATTGCGCATGTTTATGCGACGTTTATCGCGACGTCGCGCGGCGCACATGCATGGCCTATCGCCAAAAATAAGTCGCTCTTGTGCGCGCGTGTCTGTCTCTGTCTATGTATAGAGAGTGATTTACCCTCGCTGCATAGTCTCACCCGTGCACGCGAAAAGCGAAAGAAATGGGAGAAAGTCCGCTCGCGGACTGTAAATTTTCGGCGTTCGAGCCTTTGTTACCGTATAATTGACGCGATATTCCGCGATAAAGACTGACCGCCTAGAAAAGATTGAGATTCTTGCCAATAGCTTTTGTGAGTTAGTAGTATTCTTTACTTTTTTGCTTAATTTATCATTGCTCTTGTTTGCGAAAAAAGTTTTCGATTACGTTAAATCTTGACTTTTTTCGATAATATTTCAATTTACAAAATAATATATTGTTTAAAATGATAGAACTGGTAACAGCTTTTTTGATAACGAGAAAGATTAAATTATTACGAATGTAATCGAAAATTTATTATTGTTTCTATAATAACACAATTGAAATTAATTTTGTGTATTTATAAAATTTCTGTAAACATAAAATATGATGGAAAAGGTAACGCAGATATCGTATTGACGATAAAAGGTATATAGTACATTATTGATTAAAATAATGGAAAAAATATTCTTTATTTATTTTCGATATATTAACGCAATATATGCACTACAAAGCGTATATAAATTATAAATAAAATTTCATGATTTCGGCGATTTGTTTCATTATTTAATCCCTTTTGCGAAAAAATTTTATCGACAAATAATACATACAATATATTAATTATAAATTTCAAGCTTTTAAATGATAATCTATATATAAATTATTCGCGAGTCGAAGCTTGAATAAAAATAAAATCAAATCAACAAATGAAACGTATTCTCGTAATGAAAATTAACTTTGGATGTACAGTACGAAATTTAAAGCCGAACAAAATCTTGCATAATTTCCTTCGATAATTTATCAGCATCGATGGCCTTTTGTTCAACCTGCGATTGTAAATTTCTATCTCCATTCTCATCGCCAAAGAAGACGAGGAAGAAAAGGGAAAAAAAAAAAAAATGTTCCTTCCATCGCGCGCACTTAGCTTGATTAAGAATCGAGCGAGAAAATCAAACATCCCCCGTATCTCTATATCACGCGAACATCTTCTCTCTTTTTAACGGGAAAAGAAAAATTCAAGGAGGCGAGCGATAAGAGCCAATTTAAAACGCCACAATTGTAAAGCGATAACTGTTTCGCCAAGTTCTCAATGCTGTTAGACTAAATTATCGAAAAGCGTACGATCGAGCTTACGATCAAATTTGAGCCACGACGTAATTTCTCTGCTGGTGTGGTACGTTATAACTTGCGATGCAACTTGCGAGAGAGAGAGAGAGAGAGAGAGCTTTTGATTGGCTGATCTGAAATTTACGCGGATCATACATTTTGAGGGTATGAGAGAGAAAGAGAAAGTGAGCGAGAGTGAACGAACAATCTCGAAGAATTAATGGAATTTAAATTTTAAACGCCGGTGAAAATTGTGCTGGTTGACGCGTGCATGCGACGCGATATAGTTGATGAGTGTTGTCAACCGACGCGCGACTGAAAAAAAAAAAATAACATCGAGGAGGATAATTCGCACGCGCGCGCGCATGCATACATTCGGTGAATTTTCATAAAAATTTATTTGCGATTTCGCTTTTACAAAGTTTACGCGTACTCCGAGTTAAAGGAAACTGCGACTATATTTTAATATTATAAAAATATTTCAACGATTAAATAATTGCATGAAAAATTCTCGATAACATTATTTAGAATAATATATTCAGATAGTTACCGCGAACTCAACATTTCCAACTATAAAGCATCAATATCGCACTGCATTAAAATCGAATTGCGTGAGCGAAAATTCATGATCGCAACGATAATAAATAATTATACGACACGAACTTGTCGCTGTAAAATAAACGATGGATACTTTTTTCTTATTTTAATGCAAGTTATTTTTTGTTCTCACACCAATGCCTAATAAATATTCTACTTTTAATTGATTTTCCAATTTCAATGTAATTTTTTATTCTTCGAGGAAGTAGGTTTTTATTCGATAAAAAATTTTCCGTGTGCAGAAATTCTTAGAAATTCTTAGAAAATCTAAAACCTTGATATATTTTCTACGTTTTGTACAACTTTTTAACGATGAAAAAGAAAAACAAAAAATACTTCCAAAACAATATAAGCGATTCTTATGCACGAAATTAAGCGGAAAAGAAAAGTTTCCGTTGAATAACATTGGGAAATTACAGGGCCGTGAAAATTCATCGCTAAAAAACTTGAAGGAAAAAATGGCCGTTCTTAGAGAAAATTTCTCCAGAGTGCACTCGGTAAAAGAGAGAGGGAGAGAGAGTGGAGGGATGATGGCGACATTTAGACCAACATCGCGCACACAGACACACACACACACACACATACGCACACACTTTTACAGTCGCTCGAAGGAGGGGGGAAAAAAAGAAGGAAGAAAAAATTCACTCGAGCCACATCGAAGTCGAACGTATGAGAGAAGATATCCTCGTAAGACTTGCCCGATAAAACATTTAACGCGCGAATTTTATACACAAGCGTACGGTTAAATAAAAAAGAAAAAATAAATAAAGTCAAAGTGGCTCGAAAATCCCTTTCGCACCAAGGGTAACGATTCTAATGCCGCGAAAAAAGCCTGCGTAGCTTTACGCGCACGACGATGAGTCGCACGCGCGCGAATTTCATATTTCATGGTATAATGCACGCCTAGGGCTTGAGACGAGAGAATATTTTCTTTTTATTTTCTTTTTTTTTTTCTTTTTTTTTTTCGGGTGCGAACACTTCTTACGTTAGGAGAAAAAAAAATAAACATAAAAGGAAGGCTTGAATTTAGTTTTTGTCGGATAATATGGATTTAGTCGGTGCGTGGGTATAGTTTATTGAAAAGTGAAAAGAAAAGAATTCTTAGGATTTTTTAAACGGAATGGAAAATGTTGCATGAATAGTTTCAAGCGTTCTTATGTCGCTTTATGTTTTTTACATCATTTTATAATTTTATCTACCAAAGTACAAATCAAATCATTTAAATGCCTATATACCGGTGAGAAAAATATTTCGTTTATTTCTTACGCTTTTAAAATTCATAATTTTTGTCACTTTTTCTATCATCCGTACGTATTTTAATTTTTTATGTAAAATAAAAAAAAAAAAAACTTTCGGGTAATTTATTTAAAAGACGCGATTTTTTCTCCACGAATACATGCATTTATAACCATCAATAACGTAAACAGAAATTCAAAACTTTTAAATCTGCAATGTAAATAAACTCTGGCGATTCGGCGGGATATAAAACCATATACCGGCGACATTTTAAACTATCTCTATACGAAAAAACTACGTTGTTTTTCAATGTAATTCTCATCTTCGTTATACAAATATAAACTAATACAAATACAATAGCATACGATTGCAAATTGTTTAAAATCGAAAATCACGCGTCTCTATTATTTTTCCGTTGCGACAACACAAAACTTTCGTTTCGCTGTTTTTTTTAAGTAATTAACAATTTTATTTTATTTGATTGTGAAAAAAAAAAAAAAAAAAAAAAATCAAGCTACGATGGAAGATATTCACGATTCATAAAGAAAGTAATTTATAAAGTTCACTTTTTTGTGTGCCGTTGTTTGAAAAAAAAAATTTGACGCACAATGAGATCGCCAAGGTAGAAAAAGCAAAGCTGCAAAACAACGCCGTTAAATCCATTGAGTAGACAAATACAAAGATTCTTGAAAATAACATTTAACACTGTAAATGTATTCGAACGAATCTTTATAAACGAAAAACAAAAAAAAAGTAAAAGGAACAAACGCTTTCAAAACTCGACAATTTTTCAATGACAATAAAAAAAAAAAGCCAAACTCGCCTCTGAAAAAACACTCAACTCAACGGCGTTCATTATTTCGTTAGAAACGTTAAAAAAAAAAAAAAAAAAAAATAAAAGAAAAGATGCTTTTAACAATACGTCACGCTAGATTAACGCTCGGTTCAATAGCATACCGCATCTCTTTCTCTCTTTCTCTCTCTTTCTCTGGTATATGATCACAGTCGTCGTAGTCGTCGTTCGACGCAACAAGTATGCAGAGCGCGCGAGCGAATTTAGCTATAGCCAAAGGGGTTGCAAATAGCTGTCGCTGCTGCTGTATTCGCCGTCGAACTTTTTCAACATCGCCGACGTCGTTAATTACGCGAGATGCTATTTCTCCCAGACGAGAAAAAGAGAGCGAGAGAGAGCACGTGTCGTTTGCTCTGTTTTTTTTTTTTTTTTTTTTTTGTAAAGTTCGCGGTGGCGTTAACGACGCAACGAATGAGCAATAAAGATTTTGCTCTTTTGCTTTGTCTATATATAGATTTTTCTTCTTTCGTTTATTAAGAAGATTTACGAGGTTCGCTTTGTACCTGTAAACTTTTTTAATTCTCTTCCTGTTACCGTAGCTGTAAGTAAAAAGGATAAAAAAAAAAAAAAAAATTCGCGCAGTAGATTAAAGTACGCGTAAGTTTGCGGGTCGTTTATCGAAAGGGAAAAACGGTTGATGTTATAATGTAGCGATAAAGTTGATCCTGAACAAACCTATAATTTATAGAATTTCGATAGATTCGATAGATTAAAGCGGAGTTAATTTAGTTCGTAATATATATTGAAAATAAAATTGAGTTAAATGATTAGTGTTAAGGTTAGTCGTCGCGAATATGAAGTTATAAACGCACACAAGATTGTGATGCAACGTTATGGCAATAAAAAAGTTTGATACAATATTCGACTGTTAAAAAAAAAAAAAAAAAAAAAAAAAAAAAATTATTCTATTGAATTTATTATTACTCAATCCTTTTATACTTTCGATGATTTCGTTTATTTTATTTTTGTAAGAAACTCGTTTAAATGTTCACTCTATTCAAAGCGTATTTTATAAATATCATTAATAGAAACTTGTTTCGTTAAAATGAAAATATAATTTACTGCGTGAAAATTTTATAATATTACTTAGCGGAATTTCGAATAAAGAATTAACTTTAACAATTAATTATTTTGAGATTATTTACTTGAAAATTTTACGTTTTACGTGAAATAAGTTGATGGTATAAAATAATGTGTTTTCCTACATTTTCTGGTAATATAATCGGCCGAGTAAATTTTATGCATCGATTTTGATTTAAATGATAATTATAATATGTAAATATGTAATTAATAATAATCATGAAATGCAACTGTTTAATTAAAATTTATATAAATATTTAATTTTTGTCTAGATTCTTAACAAATTTCAACACAAAAATAATAAAATAAATTTTATCTCAAAAAGAAAAATGAACTATTTCTTTTTTTTTTTTCTTTTTAATTATCGTTGTTTATAATTTCTCAATTCAAAACCAAAAAAAAAAAAGGTTCTCCCTAAGATGAGAAAATGATTCACCGCTCGCTAATAAATCCAATTACGCGAACTTTATACGCGTATCGATCGAATCGCCTCGTGATACAAACGCATCGCGTACTCTTTATTTTCTTTTCTTTTTTTTGTTTCCCTTCGAAGATCCGTCGTCGATCGTTGCACAAAAGCTAATCGATCGTTAAATCGACCGTCGGACGTACGTATGCTCTCACTTATGCTTTTGACAATGCCAATCGTGCATTATGACGTTTCGCAAATGACACCGCCGAGCGAGTTTGCAATTATATATATATAAACACACACACGCATAAATATATACATGTACGGATCGACTTTATTTTGTTTTCGTTCGGTTGTCTCCTCGGTAACCGCCGATAATTCGCGACTCGGTGGCTAATCCTCCGGCATTATCCGCCGGATGGGACTCTCGCGCTTCTCTTCGATTATTAAAGTTTTACCGCCACTGCCGCCAGACAGAGAGTGAGAGAAAGATCACCGAGATGTATACCTACGGGAAGTGAGCGCGGATTATCGAGAGAAGCTGCTTTTCTCTTTGCTCGTGGATATCCTTCGTTCGTTGCTCTGATTTTTTTTGCAACATTTTAATGTTATTTTTTTTATATCTTTTTGGATTTTTTTATGCAAAAATAATATAATATAATTTACGTGTAGCAAATGTATTAAAAGTATAAAGAGTTTTAAAATTTGTTTGAAAAAATAACGTCAATCCAACAATGAATTTTATCATTTATCTTTTTTTTATAATTTTCTATAAAAGTTGAATAATTTAAATAAAATATTTCACAGAATGTAAAACTTATCATTAAATTTTCAAAGAAGGAAAAGGTAACTTTATATATCTAAAACTGAATTTTTCACGAAATTTTTTGTAAAGAGTTTTTTACCTAATATCTACAATTATCTAACATTTGAGCACAGTTGAATAGATTTGAAACTTTTTCATTCGATATTCGGTCGATGATATTTGACTAATGGATATTTCATTTAATTTATTAGAATTAAAATGTTGATAAAAGGTTTTAAATAATGTAAAACACTTTCAAGTGGTTAAATTTTAACGGAACGTTTTAGTTTTTAATAAACTTGACTTTTAAAATTTAATTTTGTATTATTCCATACGTTAAAGTACATTTAATCCTTGACAAAATTTAATGGGAATTCTCTTCAATATAATTTAATTGAAAACTAAATTTTTCATATTTCAATATTGAAATTGAACTTGTATACATTAACTTTACTCTCAAATTTTTTCTTTTTTTGAGTAAACTTGCGATGCTACGAACTGCAAGCATGCGTAACATCTTTGGAAATCAAAGTGTATGCGAGGAAATGCTTGAATGCGACTCTCGACACAACGTCATGATTTTCTCTTCTACGCTGCCGCACAAAGTTATCTTTAAAAAGCCGAGCAGGACAACTGACCGAAGAAAAATATCAAAATTTACTCTTTGGTTGTCTCGCTTCTTCAAAGGACGTTCGCTTTATGAAGAATCAACATTACTCCTTTCGATTACCTTATCGTACTTTTTTTCTTTATTAATGTATTTATATATATATATATATATATATATACGTATTTGTGTGTTATTCCAAGGATAAAAGTAATATAAAATATTAAGTGAATTAAAGTAGTAAAAGGAAATTTGATGAATTTGGCAATGAAATTCGCGATGATGAAAATGCTATTTATCAAATATACATTTATATATGTACAACTATTATACATATATCGTATATATGTAATATATTGCTAATATGCATATATAGCTAATATATATATATATATATATAGCAAATATACATATATACGTACAGCTTAATTAAAGCAGTTGGTTCACAAAAATAAATAAATAAATAACAAACAAAGAGATATATACTTCAAATAAATAAAGAAAAAGTGAAACACAATCCATCCATGGTTTAACGAAAAATTTCAACTTTTTAAAACGACCGTCATTCGATATCATTTTTATTTAATGAATTTTTTACCAAAACATATACATCGCGATAAATATATCGTATGAAAAATAATCTAAATGCAACATAACGCGCGAGATTTTAAATTAATTCAATTATATTCGAGTTAATATGCATCTTGAATTTCAATTAAATAATTTAAATTTTAAATGTAATATTTAATACGTAAGTCAATTGATGATAAATTTATATAGCCGGCATTTGAACAATTTAAATTTTAATTTAAACTTGGAAATCGTAAACCTTAAAATTTACGCGACGTTTTAAAGGGATAATGTCGTTTACCCTATGAAATGATCAATTTTATCGGTACCAACTGTAACGCAGACGCTATTATCTATTACAATTAACTCTCACAGAATTTAATACTCAACGATTCAAAATTTCTTATACGTTTAATAAATACATATTCGAGAAGAAATTTCGTTGCGATGTAATGGCAAATTTATTTTGTCGTTTTTTTTATTTTTTGTTTTTTTTTTTTTATTTTTTTACGTAAAAATATTTTTCTTCAAACGTAAGAAAATGCAATTGAACGAGTAAAAATGTTTGTTTGGAAACATATTTTTCATGCGAAACTCGCGCGAAAAATATTAAATTTTCCATGCTATATTTTATGGGTCTGAAGTTTGCAACGTTAGAGTACAACGAAATAATTTTTTACATTTAAATAAAGCTGCTAAAAATGTAAAAATTATATTTAAATCCGTATCTGAATATTTGGTTATGCTATAAAACACTAAGACTAAAAAAATATAAATATAAATTTTAAATAAAAACTGTTTTTAAAATATTTCGTTGGACTCCAACGTTGGAAACTTCAAACCCATTATATTTTAATGTTATATTAGCAAAATACTATGAATTAAATTTAATTACGCTAATAAACGTCATTCGTTATCCGAAACAATCACAAATGCATTTTTGAATACTTCTCAATTATCGCATTGCATATTCCATTAGTGAAACAATTAACACAGCTGAACTACATTTGTAATCCAAACAATAGCTCTCTCTCTCTCTCTCTCTCTCAAGCCTTTACCTAAATTTTTTATTTTTCCTAACCTAGAATTACGGCTCATAAATTTTTCCGTCGTAAATGTCGAACCGTCGATCATTTTATTTTTTTATCCATCCGAGCGATGCTTAAACAATCTCCTCGCGGTAAAACAACATCGTTGTTTAACCTACATTTAATGGTGGATTAAAAAATTTACCGCTTAAAAATTTTATTAGAAAATAAAAAAAGAAAAAAAAAAGGAAAGAAAAATTGCGAATAAATCATACGTCGCTTTAATTTCTTCTTTTTCCCTTTCACAATTACATTCACGATGAAAATTTCGTAAACTGGTCAAGGTCTTTCCTCCTGAAACATCCTCCCGATGCGTAACTTTTACAAATAACCAATTAAAATTCACAAGTCGGAGGTAACAACGCCGCGGAGGTTAAAAGCTCGAGCGAGGATATGAGACGTAACAAACGAGGCGAAAAGCTTATGAATCTGTAGACTTTACCTTGCGGGGTTCGGGCGCGTAGATTCCGGGCAACGGGGCGAGCAGGTGCAACGCCGGATTAGGTATTCCAGACGCCGGGTGACCCGGCGGTATCGACAGAGGCACCAACTTCAAGCCCCAGGGCAGATACCACGGCGTCGTGTGGTGCATCTTTACGGCCTATCGTTTCCTTCTTTTTTTTTTTTTTTTTTCTTTCTTTCTTTCTTCTTGTTGTTGTTTCTCTCTTTTATATATGTACGTATTTTACTATTCACTCACAATCAAGAAAAAATTCAATATCTTCTTTCCTTCTTGTTGCGTATATATTATGCTTCGAAAGATAATATATTTATGTATTTTACTCAATAGTGTCACTCGTTGTTCTCACGAACAACAAACCGTAATAACCGAGAACGAGCGTCCACCTCTAGTATAATTTCTCTCCCTTGGTCGTCGAACGAAACATTCAACGTCCGTCCTTTATAAAGAAGACAGAGAAAAATAGAGAGAAAGAGAGAAAGAGATAGAGAGAGAAGAGAGAGAAAAGATATATATATATATATAGAGAGAGCGAGAGAGAGAGAAATGAAGATAATAGCGGTAATAAGGGCGAAGCTACGAGCGCCTCGACTCCACGGCTGCGCTCGTACTCTCGTCAACCTCGACACTGCCGACGTTCATCTTTCCCCCCTTTCGCACTTTCCATCCGAAACTCGCGAGTCTCTTCTTCTTCTCCTTTATCGGGGTTTGTGCCCTTTTACGTGTGTGTGTGTATTCGTGTTAGTAGGTGGTAAAAAAATCAACGAAAAAAAAAAACAAATCCAGGCCCTGGCTAATCAATCCAGCTGCGTGCGGGATATTATGAGCGATCGGTATATTTATATACCGTATAAATATATATATATATTTATATATATATGTATGTGTATAAATTATATATACGGGGAGGAGGAGGGGGCAAGGGCCCTCGTGCGTGTAATGCGTGACTCGTTGTTAACGAACGACGTAATCGCGGCGAGCGCGTCGCGAGAACTGAGGCTACCGCGCGCTCGAGAGCCAGCTGAGGCAGCAGTCAGCGCCGAACCGAGAGAGCTTGATCGAGCGCCGTCGCCGCTGCCGCCGCCGCCGCCTGCGAGGAGAGCACATGGACGCCCTCTCCACCGCCGACGTACCTCTTTTCCTCCCTCCCCCTTCTCTCTCTCTCTCACTCTCTCACTCTCACTCTCTCTCTCTCTCTCTCCTTCTCTCACTCGCTCTAACTCGCTCGCTCTCTCTCCCGCGCCGGCGTGCATTGCGTATATACAGATACGTACGCGCCCCCGCGTACTTTTCTACCTCTCTCTCTCTCTCTCTCTGTTCTACTCCTCTTACCAGTTGTTTATGTGCGTGTGTGAGTCCTACACTCGACGACGCACACGTGCTGAGAAAAAGAGACGGATAACGTAGCGTGTCTACCGCTGCTCTGGATTGACGCCTTATGGATTATGCGTTTCTTTTCTCTTTTTTTTCTTTCTTTTTTTTTTTTTTTGTTTTGTAAAAAATTCGAAAAACTCTCGACCTCGCTTTATGGACGCGCAAAGAGACTCTCTTCTTATTTAAATTGATCATACGTTGGAACTGCGATTTAGGATAATCTAACCTTAGGTGGTATACGCTTTATGAAATAAAAAAAAAATAAATAAATAAACAAATAAATAAAATTTTCTTTTTTCTTTTGGCTATGTGAATATCATTTTAGGAGTGAGTTTTGGCAAGAAAATCAAGCATCGCGGATATTCTAAGGTGCGGGAAAAGAGTATATGAAAAATTATGTAGATATTCGAATTCATCGTTTTTATATGCAAAGTGTATTAAACGAATCAAAGATGATTGATACTAAGAAACTCGTTGAAAGCAAAGCGAGCGGTAAAATAAGTTAATGTTAAACTATTTTTGAAATTTCGTTTTAAAAATGACGCGTACGCGCCGAAAGTAAGACGTATCGTCAACAAAGTTTAACCGCGGAGATTTCTGCTTCTCAACTTTCTGAAATATAATTTACATATTTCCTTGATTTTACTTTCGGCGTTATGAATGAAGAAGTCGCCTGTGTACAACAAATATACCGAGCTTATAAATAATTTTTCATTGAAAATTATTTCCACGGTTGTTACTTTCGCTATTTTCAAAATAGCGTCATTTAAAAATCATCCTGTTTTTTAAGTTTGACGCATCGTAGCGCTTAATCTATTTCAAGTTTTTTACTATCTTGCAAACTACACTTTAATCCAGCGCACTTGTTTGTTATTTTTGGCGAGACTCGAATTTTCTTTTATCTTTAATACCGATGTACATACACGAACCTTTGCTTGTCATTCATAAAACAAAGTAGAAGTCCGATCTTTGCTAATAAATATGAATTGTTTTTTTTTTTTTTTTTTTTTACAATTTTACTAACTGTTATAATTATTTTTTTTTAATTTTTTTTTATTTTGTATAATAATAAGAAAATTATAAATTAACAAACATAATGCTAAAAAAAAATAATTAAAAATTAAAAATTTCAATTAACATATTATATATAAAATTAAACGGAGCACTTGTAAAATTCAATTAAGAAAAGTTTACGTACAAGATGCATATTTAAGCGCACTTGAAGAAAATGTGCTAATTGGAGAACCGCGAGTAATCCGACAAAAAATTCGCTTCTCGAAATTTTTTTGAGGGCTCGGTTTCAACCCTTTGAAAATAAAAAAAAAAAAAAAAAAAAAACAAAGTATACATATATGTAAAAATCATAAAAATTTCTATCGCTTAAAAATTAAAAAAGAAAAAAAAAGTGTCTTCGTCGGCTCGATTCACTTTGAGAATTTCTCTCCCACACCGAATAAACTTTACACCAATCGAGGTAAATACACCAAAAGAAAAGACGTTACGCTACAATACCGAGGAATCCATATCTTTCGCTCGCAGACGTGGAGGCGACAACAACTGAGTCTCGCACTCCATTTTTCGAGAGAATAAAATTATATCTCCGTCAATGAGAACAAAATCTCTCTTTCTCACTCTTGCGCCTACGGCGACTTTCTCTCTTTCTTTCTCTCTCTCTCTCTCTCTCTCTCTCTCTCTCTCTCTCTCTCTCTCTCTTTCTCTCATAAATCATTCGGAGCTAATAAAGAGGGACGAGCATGTGTCCGCGTGTTTCTGCGCCGTTCTTGCGAATATATACGAGCTGTGTACAATCCGTCTCTGTGTATGAGGTTTTCTTTCATTACGAGGTTACGTATTCTCTTTGGCGCGCGCGCGCGTGTGTATTGTGTGTGTATGACTGTGTTTTTATGCGAGAAGTCGTAAACGTTTAAATTTGTGACTCGGTTATGTCGATAAGTTAAGAATGACGTTTAAACAGTTATTTTAATGTTCAAATTAAAAAATATTTCAAGTTTATTTAGTCCATTCGGGTTACAAAAAAAAAAAAAAAAAAAATTCATTTTAAACTGCAGTAAAATGTAAAATATAATTAGAAAATATTTGTCATCCAGGAAGCCTTGATAATTTATGGGATAAACGCACAAAAGAAAACTTTCCTCTCATGTAAAGATAATTTTTTACGTACGTGAGAACTTTACGTGTATTATAACACGCGAACACGAAGGAAAATAAAAAAAAAATTGTGTAAGTCGCGAGTTTACTAAGTTCTAAAAAAAATTGTCGAGGTACAATTTCTTTTTTTTTTTTCGCGTGGTAATTTCTTTCTTTAAATTTATTAATAAATTATTCATCATTATTGACGTCATAACTTTGCTTTTTATCCTTTTCTTATTTTAATACGATTAAGATTTGAGATATTGTTTTACATTTATTCTTGTTAATTTTAAAAAATAAAATATATAAACCGTCTTTCTTTTTAAAGCGAGTGTGGAAATGAATTACTTTTGAATGTAATTTTTTCATGAAATATTCTGAAGGATTATCGCAACGTAAAAATGATTAAAAATACAATTATTGTTTATCCTTGATTATTAAAATCTTAGATTTTACCCACGAAACAATGGCGGTATTACTTTAGCTTTACGATCTCTCTCTCTCTCTCTCTCGTATAAAAATCATTTTCATAATAGCCCTGGCTCTACAAAACAATTAATCATTGAAACGAATCGTTAGTAGATTACTACTCTTAATTGTGCACGGATTACATATTTAAATTTAATTTAGGCTAGTCTATACACACAACACACACATATTAACTTCAAATTACTTTATTATTCAAAGACCTTAATAACCATCGAGATAAATGTCGATAATAATAATTTTACATCCAATGCGTTTCTAATCGAAAATACAGATCGTTATTTCGCATTAAATTTTAATGGAACGTTGCATATATTAACATCGACAACCTTCCAAATATAAGCTTATGTGTACATTATCACAAACAAATCATAAAATATTCAACCGGCCGATATTTCAAAAATTCGCAACTTCCCAAAAGCTTGTAAAAAGTCTGTCGTTCAAAAACTCGAAAACTCCACTACAATACATCGAAATTTACACGAGACGCTCGGCATCATCGGACTGGATAAGAAATCCGGCGCTCGATCGTGTAAACATCGGAAGAAAAGGAAAAGGTGGAGAGAGAGAAAAAAAAAAAACGTTTCGTACAACAGCGCCATTGAGAAGCTCGACGGTCTGTCCGTTCTTTTCCACGAATAAACTTACGCGAGGCCACGTGTGCCTTTTGCAACGTCTTTCCGTGTGCGTATGGGAGTGAAAGAGAGAGAGAGAGATGGTGAACGCAATTAATCCTGTAAATTTCAAATGCGAGGTTAATCGTTTCTCAAAGTTGAAGGGATATTGTCTTCTCGAGCGTGTCTTTTTGTCGGACTATGGAAATGGAATTAATTCGAAATGAATTTTAATTAATCGTAATAACTAGTCGTGAAATTGTAACGCAACGGTATATAAACAACGTCGAGTCGACATATCTGCGTTATATTTTTCGGTGTATTTGCAAAAGAAAAGCGCTTTTTTATCGATTTTTATAAATTTTCAAATAAAACCGTGTCGTGCGCGACGTTTTATTTTTGGAAAATTTATATTTTATATGAGAGTTAATTTATTTGAATTTAATCCAAAATGTGTACATCCGCGGCTGTGATTGGTAAATTTTCATTCTTCGATAATTAATATGCTGTACAACAATACAACGTATATTCCAAACGAAACATCAACGTCATACACACGGATTCGAACGCACACAAGTGTCGAACGGTCGAATTCA